>JACXGJ010005619.1:0-38236 GCA_016801105.1 Esox niger | reverse complement strand
AAACAGGTCATGTGGAGGTAGCAGAGCAGCAGAAAGAGGGACAGAGATGAGGTGGGTATTGAAACAGGTCATGTGGAGGTAGCAGAGCAGCAGACAGGCCAGGGGAAAAAGAACGAGACTAATCCTATGTGTAACAAAAGCATTGCACTACTGACCACATCTGTATAACACATCTACTCACCCTGACTTCTACTTTTCTCCCTTTCTCTCATCACCAATTGAAATCCAAGCAGGACAGAGCAACAGTTGGGCTCAAAAGTTTGCATACTTGGAGAGTTGGTAATAAAGGTACCAGTTGTAAAGAAAAAGAGTTAGAATGAGTGAGAAGGGATAACACGTCTTTTATTTCTAATTGGATTCACATTCAACTGTAGGTCAGACAAGAATGGCACAATCATAAAACAAAACAAGGCAACACAGAAAAAAATTGTTCAAGTCTTACTGTCATTAGATCTTAATACTGTGTATTGCCCCCTTTAGCATCAATGACAGCATGCAGTCTTTTGTAATAGCTGTCTATGAGGCCCCAAACTCTTGCACGTGATACAGCTGCCAATTCGTCTTGGTAAAATGCCACAAGGTTATGCAATCTTTGGTCGTCTTGCATGAACCGCACTTTTGAGATCTCTCCAGAGAGACTGTGATGGCCACTTCAGAACCTTCATGTTTTTCTGCTCTAACCAACTTGGCCTTGTGCTTAGGGTCATTGTCATGCTGGAAAGTCAAAGAACATCCCATGCGCAGCTTTCGTGCAGAAGAATGCAAATCGTCTTCCAGTATTTTCCGATAAAATGCTGCATTCATCTTGCATCAAATTTGACAAGAGTCCTGTGCCTTTAGAGCTCCCCCCCCCCCCCCCCCCTCAAAAAACATCAGTGAGCCAACACCAGGCTTCACAGTGGGAATGGTATTCTGTTCTCTATAGGCCTTGCTGACCCCTCTTCAAACATAGCCCTTATGCTCTATTTTGGTCTTGTCACTCTAAATTACAGGGTTCCAGACACTGTGAGGCATGTCAAAGCGTTGTCAAGCATACAGAATAGTAACTGGCCTTTTTTGTGTCATTGGCGCGGTAAAGGCTTCTTTCTGGCAACTCGACTATGCAGCTTATTTTTGTTCAAGTATCGTTGTATTGTGCTCCTTGAAACAACCACACTGTCTTTTTCCAGAGCAACCTGTATTTCTCCTGAGGTTACCTGTGTATTTTTCTTTGCATCCAGAACAATTCTTCTGGCAGTTTCGGCTGACATATTTCTTGGTTTACCTGAACTTGGCTTTGTATCAAGCGATCCCCGAATATTCCAGTTCTTAATAAGTGATTGAACAGTACTGACTGGCATTTGAAAGGGTTTGGATATCTTTTTATATAATTTTCCATCATTATTTAGCCTGACTGACTGGACTACCTTCTAGCCTGGCCGACTGGACTACCTTCTAGCCTGGCTGACTGGACTACCTTCTAGCCTGGCCGACTGGACTACCTTCTAGCCTGGCCGACTGGACTACCTTCTAGCCTGGCCGACTGGACTACCTTCTAGCCTGGCCGACTGGACTACCTTCTAGCCTGGCTGACTGGACTACCTTCTAGTCTGGCCGACTGGACTACCTTCTAGCCTGACTGACTGGACTACCTTCTAGTCTGGCTGACTGGACAACCTTCTAGCCTGGCTGACTGGACTACCTTTTATTCTGGCTGACTGGACTACCTTTTATTCTGGCTGACTGGATTGCCTTTAGTCTGGCTGACTGGACTACCTTTTATTCTGGCTGACTGGATTCCCTTTATTCTGGCTGACTGGACTACCTTTTATTCTGGCTGACTGGATTCCCTTTAGTCTGGCTGACTGGACTACCTTTTATTCTGGCTGACTGGATTCCCTTTAGTCTGGCTGACTGGATTCCCTTTAGTCTGGCTGGCTGGACTTGTGACTCACAGACAGGAGAACCTTTGACACACTGGTCAGGACAGGAGCGTTAACACAGAAACGTGCTCCTGAACGTGCCAGGATTTAATCTCAAATGTTTTTATTTGTAGTTTTCTGGGGGAAGACCACACGTTGTTTGAATTAGAAAATAACAAAGTTGTATTTCAAGGAGGCGGCGACTGTCGTCTGAGAGAAGACGTGCAAAAAAAACACTCCTCCATGGCTTGTGCATCGCGGCTACAACATCAAGCAGCCTTTCCAGCCTCTGAAGTCTGGTGTTAGTCAGAGGAGTGCTGTAGTACAGAACGCCTCTAAAGCACACACGCGTGTTCATAACACACACACACACATACACACACACACACACACACACACACACACACACACACACACAAACGCACGCACACACACAGGACATTGTACCAGGATGAGCTCACCAGCAAATACACAAAATGAGCATAACAAAAGGAGAGGGCAATGGATCAAACTGAAATGAATTGGCTGCAGGAAGGAGCAGAAAGGCATTAACCTGGGAGGGGTCATAGACAGAAAGCAAGGAGCAGATAAGGGACAGTGCCAGGAGTAAACCAGCAAACCTAACAGAGCCAAAAAGGAGCAGAGAGGTCACGCCAAGGGTTTGTTCAGGTCAGGTCGTCTCAACAGGGTTGGCTAACCCCTCCGGGGACACGCAGATGTCAAACGCGCATGTGCACGCGCAACGACATGCGCTCAAGCGTGCACGCGCCCTCACGTGCGCACCACGGTGCTACCCCTTGCAGGTGGACGTGAGGGGTGGCGGCCGCAGTGCCGAGAGGTCCGGCTGCTCAACGGGCTGCGGTTGATTTAGGATTCTTGAATGGCAGCCAAAATTCCTGAGGGGAGTACAGTGAGCGGCGCGGCTATCCAGAAAGCTCTTCTGAGACTTCACAGAAAAGATTTGTGGAAAGCAGTGTAGTTATGTGCGTGTTTGTTTGCATGAGAGAGAGCTTCTGTGACTTAAAAAATATGTGGAGTTGAAAACAGTTGTTTTCGGGTGCTGCGGACTTCACAGAAAAAAGCTGTACTGGAATCTACTGCATCATATAGTTAGTGTGTGTGTGTGTGTGTGTGTGTGTGTGTGTGTGTGTGAGTGTGTGTGTGTGTGTGAGTGTGTGTGTGTGGGGGGGGTGCGCGTGCTTCTGCCGGTGTCTATCCATGTATGTAGTCTCTCAACTGTGTGCGTAGTGTGTGTGTTTTTTTGTATGAGTATGTGTGTTTGTGAGTGTGTGTTTGTGAGTGTGTGTGTGTGTGTGCATAGCATGTGTGTGTTTTTGTAGGAGTGGGTGTGCGTGTGCGTAGTGTGTGTGTTGTATGAGCGGGGGGTGAGTGGGGGGGGCTGTCTGTACATGCCGTGACTGTGTGGAAGGATAGATTTAATGTGGGGTAACGAGGGACTCGGGGAAGAGGAGAATTCCACTGTGGGACTTTGGGAATACAGTCCCCTGAAGATGCCAATTGATACATAATATCTCAAGGCCAGAGAAGGGGGGAAGATAGGAAGAGAGACAGAGAGATGCAGGAAAAGACTGGGACATATAGCCCTTTTCAGTGGCAAGCATGCACTGGGGAAAGAACTCCACCAAACAGACTGGGAAGCCATGGATGGAATGAGGCCCACAGGTCCAATTAAAAAGACAATGAGACTCAGAACCTAAACAGAGTGGGTGGATGAGAACCTCCACACACAGTTACATGTGGAGACTAAGGTTTAGTAGCTGCCTCTTACCTACATCTATCCCAGCATGCTCATTATGCTTTATAACCTGCTAAAGAAGCTCAAGTGTTTCATTTGGTCCTACATGCATCAACTCTAAAGAAAAAACACACTTCTGTCTTACTCTGCCCACTCAGATAACAATTTGCAAAGTATTCCTCCTTGCCTAACATCTCAAACTGAAATGTTCAAATCTATAAAAAATGACCCAGCCTATCAGTGACTGGGACCAATCAGAAATATTTGCAATTGACAGAGCCCCAGCCAGGTGTTCAGTACAACACTCCTCACAGAGCAGAACGCAACATCAGGCATTGGCCCGAGCACAGGTTTTGACTAGCCAGATAATACTCCCCACCCTTAACTGTCAAGAGCTCTTTACCGGATAAACAGGAATAAGTGCTGCTATGACTTGATGCCATAGCAGGCTCTTACCAGACGCTCGTATAAAATCCAACATCTGTGTGCCAAGGGAAAGTTCCCAGAATAGTTGCTCGAACCTGACCTACACCTACTGGCCAACACAAACTCATCCAGGTGAACCTCATCACAGCAAGCTACTGTTTGCTGAAGCCTACCTAGTCTGAGCTCTAGTAAACTCTTACCAACTTGACTGACTTGTTGATTCTGCCCAGCATATCTAGTGTTGAACATTGCACTGACTTTAGCCCCTGGCTACTATCAGCTTCAAAAAGAGCAGGTTCGCTGAGCTAAACCCTGCCTCTTTTCTTCCCCTATGTCAGCACCTTCTATTACCAAAGCCTTTGCTGTAATGGCAAAGTAGAGTACGTTCAACCAAACACAGACCAGGCCACAACCCAGAGGCTGCTAGGGCCCTTGCCGGACACGAATGCATCGCCATGCATGTTTTCAGTATGCAAGGCACGGGGGGGGGTGAGGAACACACGGTCTAACACACGGTCTAGCTAGCTGTGCAAAGGTCAAGAGGTTGAGGGGCCTATCCAAACAGGTGAGGGGCCCAACCAAAATAGAAGAGTTTAAAGAGTTTAAAAACAGGTCAGGGGTTCCTCACAGACAATTTACAAAGGAGGATGGATCCAGTAGCAACACACACACTCACACACACACACACACTCACACACACTCACACACACACTCACACACACACAGACAGACACTCACAGACACTCACACACACTCACACACACTCACACACACTCACACACTCTCACACACTCTCACACACTCTCACACACTCTCACAGACCCTCACAGACACTCACACACTCTCACAGACCCTCACAGACACTCACACACTCTCACAGACACGTCAACAGAGATGGACAACTATCCTGCAGAAAGCCTTGCATAGAAAGAGAGCCGTGGTGGAATATGTACTCATCTCATCATGCTTCTTACCATGTTACCATGTTATACTATTCTGCTAAATTCAGCACAGAAATGTCCAACTCCTTTAGGCCCGTCAGCTGCAAAACCAGCATTAGATGGTTCTAGCATCTGAAGCTAGTCACCAGCTAAATCATTTAGCCGGGGTGTCTCAAACACAAAAACACACGCAGGCACACACGCACGCGCTGGTAGCACGAAAGCTGCCTGGGCTGATGGACTACCAGAGACAAGCGATTTACTCAAATCTTAACCACAAGTCCTAAAATGCAACTCTAACCCGAATCAAAACTCACTGCCTTTTGTCAACCCAAAATGTACTGTACAACAGAGTCCAAAGAAATACAGTAAAACATGTTTAAAAAAATACAGTCTCTCTGAAGCCCAATTTGCACCAGGCAAACCTTGGTTCCCTTGGCAGGAGTTCAGTAAGGTGCAATGCCAAAGGGCCTATGGGGCAGGTTATTGGATGTGCGGTTGTGCAATGATGATAACACCAGAGCTGGCAGGCAGAGGCAGGAGGGCAAGGAGGAGCAGAGGAAAGGAGAGTCCTGGCCAGTCAGCAAGGGCCCATCCAAACTTCATCCCCTTGGACATTACATGTCTTTGCCGTGCACAAGGGAATTGAGTCGGATTTCGTTTCTCGTCATTGATCCACATAAAACACTGTCAAAGCGGAAGGAAAATTATCAAAATGTTTAGCAATTCATAACGTTTACTGATAATAGGACCGTGCCTTCACCCTCTTTGTTATGACAAGCCTGTATATTGCACATTCAGGAGAAAAAAGGGAACTCAATGGTGATTTTAACAGTTAAAAGAGTTTAATTGAAATGATTTGAGAGAAAAAATTGGGATGGAACAACACCACTGTCATTTTTTAAAACTACTAACCCTAAGAGTGAAAAGGACAAAAGCCTTGAAAGTATGACAATTATCTTAAACATGAATCCTGTTTGCAAAATGGCTCAAATTCAGTCCAGAGTTGTCCAGATTTGTCCAGATTTGTCCAGAGTTGTTCAGAGTTGTTTAGAGTTGTCCAGAGTTGTTCAGAGTTGGGGGTTTAGCGACTGAATATGGTAACATTGCCACATGGCACTGCGGCATCTCCTCATGGTGCCTTGTGTGCCAGGGAGTTCAGTGAAGGTAGAGGACCGGACAGTGCTCGGACAGGTCTAGACTTCCTGGTCGGAGATAAGACAAGAACAAGAACGGCATTGAATGTGCTTCGAAGGTCCTGCATCTTGACCTTGACTGTCGTAAGTCCACTGGGAGCTGAAGTGACGAGGCAAGCCTTTAATGAGAAATTCGATATCACCAAACTGGGTGAAAGTGGAGTAATAAAAACCAACAGAAATAGAACTGAAGAAAGCAGTGATGTTTAGGGAAGATCCAAAAGATGGCTGTGGCTGCATGCCACTGATAGGCTCGTCAACAGCAAGGACTAGGGAATCGGTTGGGCTAATGGAACGGGCAAATTCTTACTGAAAAACCTGGTTCGGCCTGCTTTTCACCAGACACTTGCAAGACAAGTTCACCTTTCAGCAGGATAAAAACGCTAAAGACAAAAACAGAAACATTGAGTCGCTAACTAAGAAGTGTTTTTTAAATAACAATTAGCAAATATTACACAATCCAGCCACGCAAAGCTCCTAAAGACAAGAAAATAATTACAGCTGCAACTGCCAAAGACGTTTCTAATGTGTTGACCCGGAGGGTGAAACCTTATATAATCAAGATAGTTTTACTTAAGTGTTTTTTTTCACTTTCAGATAAATATATTTTGTGCAGATCAGTCCACAATGAAATGGAAGGTGGTATAGATAAACCATAGATGAAGATTTAATTCCAGTCAACCCACAGTGACATTGGCCACTTTTAATGAGAAAGTGTAGAACATAGCTCACTGACCTGGAACCTTTCCAAATACCAAACTCAGGGCATACATTCCTCTCTTCCCTACATGCGTGTGAGACAAATAGTGAGTGTGTGTGTGTGCACATTTTTGTGTGTGTGTATGTGTGTGTCCGACATTCCTCGGATAGTGTTGAGCCAAATTCCACCATCCTTTACAGGACCCAGGGGTACAGCTGAACTGTGAGGCATTGACTATACCTTTGTGCCATTCAGGAGCACTTTTAACTGTGCATGGGGCACGTGCTTTTAAGTCTCTGTGTATGTTATGCTTGTGGTTTAATGAACCCACTGTGCCAAAGGATTTGTTTCCCCACTTTGCTCTCAATGTACTGAAGTATAAGGAGACAGACAGTCTATCCAGCATGCTCATCAAAAAATACAACTCAGGGCAGAGACCATTATGTAATGGGGCCAGGGGTCAATGTGCACAACAAACCGGATATTGGGTGAGGTAGGGAGACCTCTCTCCTCCTTCCTCCTGACCATGAATAAATGTGCTTCCCTCTCTTGGTGGCTCTGACCAATAGCGACTTTGTTTATCAGTCTTGCACAGTGCAGCTCATTTGTGTGGAAAACATGTGAGAGAAAGCTACTGTACTTTGGCTGAAGATGTGTAATGCATGAACTCTCTAAACCCACTGCCTAACGCTTCCCACCTCTAGCCTCAGGCAGCCAAGTTTGCTCCCTCTTGCCTCTGCCTCTTCCCACTCCACCATCTACGCCATCACACTCACACACGCACACGAACACACACACACACACACACACACACACACACACACACACTTTCGCCTTGGATTACTGGTCCGGTGTTGATTACAGCAGTGTATACTGTATCCAAGGCCTTGTGACTTTGTGACTCTTTTTGATGCAGTTTGGATGCAATAAACACAGTCATTATGGACATCCTAGCTGTTCTGAACAGCTCAGAGATACCCAGACCACAGTGTGTATTTTTCTTGGTGGAATCAAGCCTTGAAATCAACACCAGCATTTTTCATTATGGCCAAGCAAGGAATAAAGTGCTTTGCTGAGCCTTCAACACTGCAGACACACACACACACACACACACACACACGCGCGAATACACACACATGCACGCACACATATGCGAGCAGACATACAATGACTACAAGCACACACATTTCCAGACATACTATATCATAGATTTACACAGGGTCTAAATTATAAAGCTTTGCTGTAAAGGAGCAGGGGAAGGCAACTCGATTCAGTCAGAGGACCGGCATATTTTAGTTCTAGTACAAAGCCTACAACATAATTATAACACTATGAAGAGCATTGAGGATGATTTAAAGCCTTCATTACATTGATACACAGTCACATATCATTTGATATCCTATGAAATAATAATAATAATAATAATAATAATGATAATAACAATGTCTTCTTTTTCATTTATTCCGGTGGATTTTCACAGATTTTTATTTCGCATTCCCTGCAGATGACTGGCCCCACATCAATACTGCAAAACTCCCATTCCACTGCATCTCCATGGTTTGATGTGTTGTGCGTTCAGAGATGCCCTTTTGCACACTACTGTTGTAAAAAGTGGTTATTTAAGTATTTGTGGCCTTTCTTTTGGATTTAAAGAGTCAGGCCATTCTTCTCTGACTTCTGTCGTTAACAAGATGTTTTTGCCCATAGAATTGAAGCTTAAGAGACTGTAGTTGGTGTGAATCCCAGCTTGTTGAGATGTTGGAAAAACTGTCTGGCACCAACAACCATCCCACAATCAAAGACTTAGACCATCTTCCCCATTCTAAGGTTTGGTCGAACAACAACTTAACCTCTTGACCGTGTCTGCAGGCTTTATATATTGACTTGCAGCCACATGGTTTGCTGTTTGGCTATGAGCCTTTTTGAGAAAGTGTACATAATAAAGTGGCTACTGAGTGCTATTGAAAATATATTTATTTTAAGTGGGGCGTGTGGGGTGTGCAGAAATACCTGCTTAAGGAGCAACAACCCTGTCTTTAGTTCTCGTCTATAAACAATATGCATGAACCCTTGGAAATCATTTGGCCTATAGTATTATAATCCCATAAAACTTAGCCCGCAGTAAGTTAAAAGAATAAAACGTTGCCATAGGGTGCATAAGAGCAGAGCGGTCAAACTCAGTGGCACTCTCCAAACCGTCCAAACACCAGACGCAGGTCTAGACTGGTTGTACGCTGTGGTCGCCTTACTGTTTGAACAGGGTTTCCTTCACTTTGACAGAACGCTGAAGGAAACCAGCGGGAAACCATGAGAGAAAAAATGCGAAAGAGAAGGTTTCCATACATCCAGCCGGAGTGAGATGTGACTGAATGCAGTGCAGCATTTCAGGTGTGAGTCTTTATTATGTCCATTTGTCTAAATTATATTAAAAGAATAAGACAAATTCAAAGAATGCAGTTTTGCAACAAGTAGGTTACTTGGTTGGATATTGTAATTATTTTGATTAGAATTAGACTCCATGTCATGAATGCGACTATCATAACAAAATATATATTCTTCTGGAATATATCTTTTAGTGTTATAAAATGCTCAAAGGAAAATCTTGATCCTTGAAAATGCAGTAAAAATTGCACAAAATGCAGGCCAGCTGTAGTATTTTAGACACAGTAATTGCTGAATAATATACGTATAATATACGTCTCAGTACACTGCAAAACAACATAAATTGTGGCCCAAAAAGTAAGTGTTTTTAGGACCCAGTATTTGCAGCACAAACAAACAGGAAGGTTATGTTTTTGAATTTTTCTACATTGTCTTAACAACGCACAGACAGATCCGAACCTAATAGCGCTATTGTTTATTTAATATGACAGGAACTATTCTTCTTTCAAAGAGATATTAATAATGATATTCTGGAAACATTCCACATTGCCCTGTCAAGAATTACCGGTGAATGATAAATTATCTTATTACTTGGTTTAATGGTCCTACACACTCTGCCAAAAGAGCGCTGTTAACACCAGCATTCTTTTTTAATGTTCACACCCTAATGAAAATGGAGAGTATGTGAACATTTTCACTGGTATGGATAATAAAAGGCAATAACTCATTATTTGTCACTAAATTGCATTATTCATATTTGATAACACCAAATTGTCACAGCAAACACGCTAGTGCAGCATTCCTATGGCGATACAGTCTAAGTCAATGGACTCAGGGTGTAGGCTAAAGTTAATCCACAGCAGAAGACAGCCAATCGCAGAAGTACTAAGTACGGGGAAGCTAAAGACTCCCAGCTTCCCTCGGCCCGCCCAGCAGCCGACACGGGGGGTCAACAGGGGTCAATCCACTCATAGACATGGCATGCCACGGCACACAACTCCGACCGGTTAGCGAATTGCACTGAAATGACCCTGGCGCACGGCCCCACAAGCACACGCTACAGCCTGTCAGCCTCCTCCCCACCCCCCCTCCCTGAATGAGGGAGCTGTCAGAGGGAAAGGCGATCACAGCCCGCTCGTGTAAAACAATTCAAAGGGATTGTCATTCATATGACATGGCCGGGTTTGGGTTTGCTTTGAGATTAAAATGGTTGTCAATCTCCTGAGCTAGCAGGGACACCCAATGTAAGATGTTGCAATATGAAGTCACCTCCAGAATGATTGGCATCCCAGATAAAAGTGATCAAAAAAGCATAGCAAACAACTACATTAATAACTTAATTTGACATTTTTCAACAACATATTGTACTTGGACAATTATTCAAGGGAATCAAACTAAATTGCTATATGCTCTATACATTTATTTACCCTTTTTTACACTCATCTTTCATGGGTAAAAGCAATGGGCCTTTCATTTAATTTGTTATGACATGGCTGCCTGGTATCTGGCATCACAGTGAGATAAGCATGGTGTTTCTGTCCCTGCTTGTGTGTTTACCTGAAACTTTAAAAAAAATCTGTCATTATCAGACAAAATACATCATAAGACCTCACCAGAAAAAAATCTGATTTCAGTCCACATCTTTAAAATAAAAAAATTAAGGAAAATTGGCCAAGAGGTCTCATGTCTGCCCAACCACGTCGTTTCCTCTCAAACAGTGACTTAATTAGAAAAGAAATAGAAGAGCTACAACTCCCAAATAGAAAAAGCACCATCCTCTCTGTTTTTGCCTCTTCGTGGGATACTCTCTAAACGACTCCCCTGCTGACGCCATGCTGAAATTATGACCCATGTCTTTCAGCTGCTCCGCAATATTCATGACACAGATCTATGCTGCCGTTCCAAGGGGGGGCGGAGGGTGTCCTTGTATCAGTCAAGGTTGGTGCAAGGAACCCATCATGATATCAAAACATTCCTGACCTGACAGAAAATATTTCGCATCCACTGAAAACTTGAACCCCACCAATTCTGTTCAGTCAGTAAGACTGGAGTTAACATTGCTCAAGGTGCATGTGCCATGTGCCATGGCGTCAAAAGTAGCCATATTTCACATTGACCACTAAGGGGGATTTGTACAACTCAAGTCTTAATGAAACATCTTGCCAGATACAAGCAACTGGTAAAATGCCCAACACAACATGATAAAACCCTGGAGCAAGTTTACAGCCATATTAAAGAGGCCATACTGCTCTGACGCACTTGTTCCCCTGGGTAACACAGACCATGTGATGCTCCAACTCATCCCTACATACAGAAACTGAAAAGCCTGTCAGAATGACTGACGAGACCATCAGAGACCTAAAGGACTTGGTTGACACTACAGATTTAAGGACAACAATGCCAACATACACAACTATATTAACAGGGTTACAAATCTGCATCCCATCAAAAATCTTAGCATCTCACACAACAGAAAGCCACTTCCGCAGAAGTTCTGATGTCAGTGGGCCTAGAAAAATCTCAATACAGGAATTGCGTTTGGAGCCCAGCAAGAAACATTAGGCACTAGACTAAGCCAGTAACCACAGAAAAAAACAATTATGCAGATTTGACTCACAAAGGCCCCTCAATCAGAAGGCAAACTCAGGTTGGGGGAGCTGAAAAAAACGATACAATCCTGTCGATCGAGTGCTACATGTCAATCGTAGATTCCATCTTCAACACCTCCATCCAAGTTTGGGTCTGTGTCCGTCTGCTGGAAACGTAAACTGAAATGCATTGTATGACCCACAGGAAACAGTGCTACCTGCTATCTGTCAAGGTCTTAATTAACTCTGGAGTTAGAAAGTGCGCAGTTAGGATTGTTACCAATTGTTGTGGTCTCCTTCATACCCAGTCAGAAATTGTTATATAAACTACCGTCCCAATACCATGACATCTCCCCCAGGTCCAGGATATTTGGGGAAAACTGGTTGATTATTCCAAGAGGCAGCTTAATTACAGGCTATATTTGAGCAGTGATTGTGTTCAGTCGAGTGTGACATGAAATGGCAAGATCTGGGATCAGGTAGAATAAAAATCTCCCCAGTTTGGCGATGTCCATTTTAAAAACAAACATTTAAAAATGAATGAATTGTTGACCCTCAGTTGACCAAGCTACATTTTTTCTTTGCCAGACGAGTCAAAACAGGAAGCTCAGGCTGTATATATGGTTAAGTTTGAGCTTGAGAGTTGAAATGACTCTTAGCAAAAAACAATTATTCATAGAATCTACCAACCCCTGCATGGTCCATGTCACACAGCCTACTCCACAACCACAGGAAGTAGAAATATGTAATTTGGGTCTAAGTAACAAAGACTCAAGTAACCAAGACTCATGGTATTATCTGTTATTACGCTTTATGTAAGAGCACAGTATTAACTGTTCCAATACAAAATAGCAAATAAAAATAGCAGTCATTGACCCAATTTTGATTACAACAGTTCTGTCAAAATGAGCGACATGTGTGGCCAGAATTGCGTCAGCGATGTGAATTGTTGCACGCTACCTTCCTGAGGTGGTACACATTCCTGACAGATACTCTCTGCTGCTACGGAGATCTAAAGACACCCTCACTCGGGGTATATTGGAGTGGAATGAGCGGTGACATTTTCTAGTCCTCTCCACATATAAACAGAATCGTCATTTTTTTGTTGGGAATCAACAAAAACATCTCACGCTGGAAACGAAACAACTCTACTATCAACAGCATCACCACTAGTTTGACAGAGAGCACCATGTCCGTTACCAGGTGAACAGCACAGTCAATGAGTTTATATGTTGCTCTTGACAGAAGGCTAGCCAAAGCACACGTTCAGCTTTACCACATACCTCTGTCCCAGAGTTTCTTGTTATACAGTGTGGATTGTATGTACATTTTATTTTTATTCAGTAAGATGATTCTAGTGTAAAAAGCCTCATTGGCAGCCCTCTGTGGCCTGACCTTCAGACTTCTCCTCAGCACAATGACCTTAAACTAACTGTGACACAGGAACATCACAGAGAGGGCAGTCAGCTCAGGTTGCATTTACACAGGAAGACTAATTGATGAAAGTTGATCTGATTGGTCAAAATACCAATAAGGGAGGGGTGGCCAAAAGCAGTAATGTCTTTCATAGTTTTGTTCACATAAAACTGTAAAAGCATGACATGGTAAAGAGAAAGCAGTTTGAAGACTTCTGTTTTCTCTGGACTGCTTCGCTTTGAAGAGCTGTCAAAGGAAGCAAAATACTGATCACCAGAAACCACTGCTTTGAATGAAAACCTAACATCATGGTGTTGCACATTGCCCCTTTACTACAACCTAAGATTATACCAAGGCCTGAGGATCTAACACAGTTGTCACAACCTGCATTGTGACCACTTCCTCAACCAGTACAGCTCAATTAAACATCAGCACAATATGACCACTATACTTCCGGGACACTGCAACAAATCTTAAATTAAATAAGTATTACACATAACCAGCTACTACAGAGAGCGGCCACTTTATTAGGTTTCCCCTTTAAGGTTCGTGTCATGTTTGATGTTGGTCCATGCTGGTGAAGCCAATGTCAATGTTGTGTATGCGAACCAGTGACAGTCTGCTTTGAGACCAACTGTGTCAGGGACATTTTAAGTCAGCTGAGGAATGATCTTATAGTACGTTAGGAACTCTGCGATACGTCTGAGCAGGCAACGTTCTGCCGCCCCTCCATTTTCCAGTCAATGACCGTGATTAGCTGGTGGGAGTGCAACCTGGCGGGTTTGTCGGTCTGTGGCCCACCCGTTAACACGATTTCCGCAATTGTCTGTTGGCCACCTCTCATCAACAAGCTGTTTTTGTTTGTTTGTCATTCCATTGTCTTCAAACCCGCTCTAACGTTAAAATGAACAGCACCTAAATGCCTCTGTGCCAGTCTCACTGCATACTATGGCCATGTTAATTTATAAGCCCTTTCCTAAATATCCTGTCTGGACAAATAATAACAGATACCACTTATTGATTAACAGGTCAGATTGCGTATTAAAATGTCAGTCATGAATGATAACGTCATTTAGATTTATTTGCATATGATTGCCTCAAAACAACATAATTGAGTGCTACTTTTTTTTTTATCGGTTTATATCTGACTACAGGGTTAAAACAACCCTTCAGAAAAGAGTCCAGGTCAGAGATTTACATGACCCAAATACTTGCACAAATTCCACACTGTATATTAAATGCAAGCCAGCCCATTGCTACAGAGAAGAGATGCGTTCTCTGCTGTGGGAAGACGTTTGTTTTCAGGGACAAAGTGAAGCTAACGGCACCGATAGCAACAGGTGGGCAAGTAGGAACACACTCTTACCCTTCCCACCTCAGAGTTATGGGGGAGGGATGTGGTCCAATTTGGTCCTCTCACTTTTACTTCGCCTAAATTTGTTACCGATAACAACCCAGGTTGGGCAATAATGGGTGAAAAGTGCCAGTTTGTCATTGTGCAATACATCCTCAGTCCCAGGAGTGTTTACTGCTTTCCAGGAAAAAGACTGAGGACTGCACCTTGCAGCTGGATCCCTGCCAGTTAGCCCACAAGAGAAAAAAAGGTCTGTTACCTGTTGCGGCATCACGCTAATTCCAGTGAGTCCATCTACTGCCACACCCAGCCTGTCAACATGACTGATCTCATTCAACAGTCCTCAGCATGAGGGGCCTGTGATTTACGGTAAGACTGCCTGGGGCATTAGCTGGCAGAACAACAGTCGGGGGGGGTGAGAGCAGACAAGGAGACCAATGACCATGGTCTGAGATAGCTCCTTTTACATTGTGCATCTATGTGTGAGCTAGACATGTCAAAAGCTCATGCTATAAAGCTATTAACTCTGAACGGCCATATTACCATATTCATTCTACACCCAAGGGAATCGGACTGTAGCCTATACCTCTTTACACCGGTCGTCTAATGTGGGCAGCTGCCGCAGACTGCAAGGGATTTATAAAGGATTTGTGTCCTATATTATATTCCGTAAACTTCTCAGAAATCCACTGCTGACTGCTACTATGATAACACATCCCACCTGTCACCAGCAGATCATTGAGAGCTGCGCATTTCTAATGTTAAAGACAATACGAGTAAAATTACAGTGCTTGTACCACTTGAAAAAAGTCCTTTTAAAGTTGAATAACCTATTTTCAATTTACCCAGGACAGTGGAGTACACACACCCTTTGAGCCGACATCTATCATCTCCTTCATTATTCAATCCCCTATTTGTGTCTGTATTTTGGTTTCGCACATCCGATGACATTTAGCGATACACGCTGCCAAGTAGTTTACGGACGCTCCTTTGTTTCCACCTGACTTAACAGCCACAGAGCATGAGGGCTCTCCAATCTTGCACTGAGAAGATACTGAAATCATTTCCGATGTCTTCATTGTTTGGGGTAATATCAAAACTGCTCAATCTACAACAAACTCTTCGGCCTTTCGATCCTGACCTTTGCTTGCCACGTTCATCAGCGATCCAACTGGCTTCAGATCCATCCTTGGCCATGAAGTCTCTTAATATTTATAGTTGTACTTTGTTTTTGCAAAAATACTATGCGAAGCTTGCTTAGCTGTTCAGTTTTAAGGCTTAAATAGTGGGATATAATGACCGGTATGAGGGTTAGAATGGGGTCTCCCTGGCGGTAGAGAGATGTAGAAAGTTCTAGAAAGATATAGAAAGATGTAGAAATCACCTGAGACATTTTTGGGCCCTCGTCTTACTCTCTCCTAAAGACAGCTACTACACTATACATCTGGAATATACCCTGCAAACACCTTAGACCTTTACCACTTACAGCCTTTAGAGGCTTCAGAGGCACTAAACCCTTACAGGCTCCAGCCTTTAGAGGCTTCAGAGGCACTTAACTTTGACTGCCTCCAATCTTTGCAGATTCCAAACTTCATTGGCTTAGAAAGCTCTTTACACGTTTGATTTCAGAAGTGATGCCAGTGGGGAAAACAGTTTTTAATAAGTACATCACATTTGAGTGTTACTGATGAGAACCTTTCAGTGAATGTTCTCAAGTAAACTTTCAAACCCTGAGTAAATCGCTGAGAAACAGAAAAACACATTCAGAAGCATCTTCAGGCGAAGACAACAATTTAAACATTGACCTGAACACAGTCCAAGGGTCAGCTGTACATTGTTAAAGCCCCAATGTTTCCACCGACTGCTGTGGCTGCCGTCCGGATCCAGTATCAAACGTTGTGTTCACACACAATAATGGTGCCTTTTAAAAGCAGTACCCAGCGACTACGGTGCTTTGGTGTGGCCCTGCATTAGATGCTCATGGTAATCCCACCACTAAGCCGGCACAATGCGGTGACTATGCCTCTCCCAGTGGGATAAATATGCAGCGACACAGGCTGACCAGATAAGAAGGGCAGCTGCGGGCTGGCATAGTTAAAACTATCAACAGCCTTGGCTCTCATGACCTTCCCTTTACACACACAAAGAGGCAGAAGGAAGGAGTTAAGAGTTCATGCCGTGGTAAAGAGCTAATATCGTTCTAACCCCTAGTTCAGAAGCAGCCAGGCCTCTTATCTCCATGTCCAGCAGAGGTCAATTAGCAGCAATACCTCAGTCACCAGGTCGGCTGTCACTTCTTCTGCAAGTGAGCTCTTCCTGGATCTCTCTGTTGCATTGTGTGTGTTTCACATCGTGTGTGTGACACAGGGGCGTGTAAAGGCCTGGGTGTGTGTGTGTATAAGTGATAAGAGCAGAAGAGAAAACAGTGCATCCCAGAGCTAAGTAATCATAATATCTGTCATTTGTTTAGGCAAAGGAGAGCAGTGAGTATTGTTTTGGGGCTTTGTGGGAACCCGAAGTGGTGGGGTATAAAAGGAAAAAGGTATGAGAAGCACATTTTCTAGTGAAAACTGAGGGACATCGAGGACTGCATGTGACCCTGTTATTAAAGGGCCTGCTCTTTTACCATGGTGGGGACTCCATAATCTGGACAAGGTGGCCCATGAAAACAACAACAGGAGAGTTGATATACACACACAAACATACAGTATGAATACAGTACCAGTCTAATGTTGAATGAGCATGTGTACCCAAACAATTGACTGGTACTGTAGCTTGGCCATAGTGAGGAACTGGGCCATTTTTACTACTCCCTGTAGGGCCTTAGGTTTTCTACAAATATTTGGAAAGGACCCAGGGAGCCATGCCAAAATTCAGGATTCACCTTAGCGAGTAGATTTCTTTTTGTGCCCTCAAGACAACTGGGGGCGTTGATGTTCCACGACAATACCTTCAACAAGTGATCGTGGCCTTACTGTTTCCTATTGTCAACGATAATCTCTTTTGCTTTGCTGGGAGCTCATCGTCGTAGGTTATTTGGCCTACAACTGTGGTGTCCTTGCCAACCTAATGATGGAGTTTGTTTTGCAAAGCCACACTGTTGAGCGCTAACTAGTACTGGAAGACATGCTGGGGGCTGGACAATGAATCCCAGTATTGAGTCAACGAGGAGATGGTGTTTTTGCAAAACCTCAGTCTTGGGTCTACCCATCAGAAAAGTACCCTATCAAATTGCACAGGATGTCCTGAACAAGTCAAGGGGTCTGAGCTTGTTGAAGAGTTTGGAGGGAACTATAGTATTAAATATTGATCTACCCTCACTGATTGTGTCTGTGTGAATTGCAATGGAAATTAAATCTCCCATGGACTTGTTGTGGAGGTGGGTGAAGCTGGAGTGAGTCTAGTGATCCTGGCAACCTGCCTGGTCATGACAAGCGGATGGGGGTCTACTTGAAGTATGTGGGTACTACAGCTTTGCGTGGGTCACAGAGGTTAGCGTTAACACTGTTCAAAAGATGTTTGCTTTTCCTGATATTTTAGAATTGTCTGTTTTATGAAGATTTTTGTGTTTATTTAAATAAAAGGCCTACAAAATTGCAATGTTTGTCTCTTGAATAAATCTGAGCTTAAAGAACATTGTACTTTTAAAACAACTAGAGTATTATGTGCACGTAGTAATCTAATCAGAATTCTAATCACATTTCAAATTATACTTTTATGTGGCACAGCGGGACTTGTCTTGTTGTCTAGGATGAGTGAGGAAATTGATAAAACAGAGATTTAGGATCCAGCCGTTATGTTGGCTTCACAGAAAATATGTCAGACTGTAAATGGACAAAGAGTTGGGGATAAAACATTAACAGTACAGATCCACTAATTGCGTTAGATATCTGCCAAAAGGATAAGCGTATGTATTGTTAGGATCGTAAGAACATACATTCATAACTTGGTATGATCATAACAAAGTCATACATAAAACATGAAACAGAAGCATCAAATTAGATTAGTGAACGTACAAACACCTTTTAATGATTTTTACATGTTAAATTCTTACTTTACGTCTCCATTTATTCACAAATAACTTTTCTACGTACAGAATTTGGTCAGCAATCTGGCATCTGCCAAGATAGGACCCGAATGTAGCTTTTCGAAACTCTTAAGATAATTATTTGGACTACTTGCCAAGTGTCCTACCCTAGCATTGCGATTCATGATTAATGTTCAAAATTAAAGTCCATAGTTGTATTTAAAGACTACATAACAACATTACCCCAGTAGGCTATCATGCATTAAGGCATTAAGTAAAATACTTGTGTGTGAAAATGACAAGGACACATAATAGCCTTGGATAAAATATCCCTTTAAATTAGCCTGCCATGTGCTATTTAATGGCTGTGTTCTGTCCATTATATGTTGGCTGTATGTGGCCTGGAACTTCTTTAGTAAGTGTTTGACATTTTGTTTTAGTAATTTAGTATTTTAAGAAGTTATAATTTTACAGCAACAACCAACAAGTAAAGAATTAAGACCCATAAAGCAAAACGGTTTAAGTATTTGGGATCACAACAAGTGTTTAGGCCTACACAATACAACCATTTCTATAAATGTTGGTGATTTTTGTATTACACGTGAAACGTATTCATAAATAAAGAACAGTTGGGTGGATTACGCACATTAAGATCAGATTTCAATAAGCATGCAGGAAGATAGAAGAGACTTTTACACTGAAATCTGGCAGGATACAAATTACCAGCTTCAGTGATTTCCTGTTGTTCACACTGCCTATGGCCATGTTATGGCTATGGTTATATTAGCACTATTCCCGGTAACTTTCGGTTAGGTTTTTAGGAGGATGAGATGAAACTGCCAAAACTCCAGATCCTAATGTTGTACTTCATTACTGTAAAACTAGATTTGTACAGACAAAAACGATTTGTCCGTCATTGTAACAGGGTGTTGGTACGTTCACAGATCAAATTTCTTGATTACGTTTCATGTTTTATGCATGTATTTTTTTTACGATCATACCATTTTACATATGGATTTTCTTACTGTCCCAACAATACATATGCGAACCCTTTTGGCAGATATCTAACTCCATATCCACTCTTCCACAAGAATAGCCTAGGCAGCAACAGCCATCCTTAAATATTTTTACACACTTATTTTGAAAATCACCACTGAATTTGAACCATTGTAGCAAAACCTAAAACCAACAAATGACAACTTCATAAAACCAACCCAAGTCAAAGATATTCAACACACGTCGGTAAACAGATTGCTGGACCTCCATTGCTACATAGCGGCAATAGCGACAGACGGTAAGCCCACTATATTTGACAGAAGGGGGAAGAGAGTAGGTAACGTGCTACAGACACATCCCCATTAATGATGTCACACAACTGAGCATCTGAGGTACATTTGTCTTGCCAAACAAACAATACTATTTGCAAACGATTTCTTTAGAGAAGCAAACAGAAAGAATCATCAATCAGTTCTGACAAAATTTTGTGTGGAAAAGAAAAGTGTCAGTGTCAACTGGGAATTGAAACTATCTGTTTAAGGGAAAAATGAATCCAGACATTTTTGTAAGGGGTGTGTGGTATAACATTTGGAACACAGTAGAAAATAGAACTGCAGTCTTTACATAAACACCTCACAGGATTAAGCTATAACAACAAAACCTTGGGCGACCGGAAACTAAAACACACAGACAAGGCAGCATGTGACTGAGGGAGCTCGTCTGTGGTCGCTACTATAAACACCTGTCTTCAGAGTGGAATGACAAGTGGGGGCTGGTCATGCTGTGAGAAGGCTGAGGGATAATAGGGCTTGGTTTTAAATGTGGGCATAATATCCCCCTGTTCCACTCATTTCAGCCAAACTAAATCAAACACAAATGGACCTCACTCTGGACACCAACTTACAGTAACACTATACCCAGACATTTCTGGCCAAAGCAATTTCACTCTAATACACAGGTATCAATTCTCCCTCATATAAGTCTTTCCCAGAGGAACAAAAGTCAGTAAATCAGTTAGGGGGCCTCACTGGAACTACCAAGCCAATGACAATCCCCAGAGTGAGGGAGCCAAACCTCCGTTTGCATATTATGGTAATCGGGTGGAGCTGTAGACAAGTGCCATGGATGGGTATGAAAATGTTGTAAAGGTTGTTGGCGAGGAACATAAATAAGCAAAAAGGCCAGTAGGGCAATAGTATACAGTATATGACCAGTATACCACAGCTAGAAACTGTTCTTATTCTTGACATGACTGTGTCTGGACACAGCTCTTTGTCAAAGTACATTTATATCACAAACTCCCAAGATGCTTTATTGATATTATAAACCAGTTACCAGCGAATTAGAACAGTAAAAATTATGTGATGCCACACCCATGACCTACCTTTAATTTAATGGCTATTTATAACAATTCATTGAGGGTAGGTCCAAAATATGTTTCATATTTTCTCATCAAAGAAGGACAGAGCAGGGCCATGAGTAGCGAGACAGAGTTGGGTCTTGATGAATAAATACGTTGTGTGTTAAGACCCCTCAATGGCTGGTGACAACATTCAAATTCCAACGTTAGTCCACTGGGCTTGGGTAAACTGCCTACAGAAATGAAGTAGCAATTTCTTTAGAGTACGCAGTCTAAATACAGTATACAGTGAGGGATCCACTGCTGATTTTGTATGTTTGTCCACTGACAAAAAAATTATCAGTCTATCATTTTTATGGTAGGTTTACTTGAACAGTGAGAGACAGAAAAACAAAAAAATCCAGAAAAAAGCATGTAAAGTTTTTTGTAAATTGATATGCATTTTATGAGGGAAATAAATATTTGGTCCACTCTCAATCAGAAAGATTTCTGGCTCCCAGGTGTCTTTTATACAGGTAACGAGCTGAGATGAGGAGCACACACTTGTTACCTGTATAAAAGACACCTGTTTACAGAAGCAATCAATCAATCAGATTCCAAACTGTCCACCATGGCCAAGACCAAACCAGAGCTGTGCATCCAAACCGAGAGTGTGGGTGGTTTTATTCAAATCCAAACTTCTTATACTACCTGAGCAGGAAAAACATCCACCGTCTTCATTTAGAATGTTGGTTTATTCTTATTTGTGCATAAAATAAAATGGATCACTTTCATATGTTACAGATCACCATATGAGCGCCATATATCGGATATAGATCTACTGAAAATAGTAGTGGTGAACAAAAATGGCAAAAGAATGTGTGCTTGACTCCTAAAATTAACAAATTACCAAAATGTATCACTAAGTGTCTTGTAGTGGTGAATAATTTATAGAGGTTCATAGAGATAAGCTGTAACACAGACACAGACACACACCAACACACACAGTAACCAAGCCAATGTGGAGATTGATCAGCTGGGGCCAGTCCAAAATGGGGCCCCGTCCTTCGCAGGCAAGCCAAGCCAAATAACATGTCTCCTTGCACTTCCTCTGCACTTTTCAAGACCCAGTGAAAGAGGGTGCAAGAGAAGGAACAAGGGAAAGAGACACGGTGTGGGAAAATGAGAGTAATGAAAAGAAAAAATAGAGAGACAGAAAGTCTGGAAAGGTCAGTCAGAATTCTGACACCCATTTAAGAAAAAGAAAAATGGTACCTAATTGTATGCGTTTTCAATTCAACCTCAGTTTTGTTCCACAGGGAGAGATGTTGTAGAGATAGATGGGCGTTGCAAAGAGTGAAGAGGTCATTTAGAAATGTCTCTAAACATGTGAAGAGCCAAACAGCACACACTAGTGAAAATAACACAGACAGTGCCAGTCCACAAGTCTGCTGTCGACATTCCCAGAACAGCCCTGCCAGAACCCTATCCTCAAATCAGTGGGTATATCCTCAAGCTCCTTCAATAATCATTTATTTTGTTGGAAATTCAACACGTAAGGCCAGCCCAGGCTCAGTGCAGCGCTCCAGAAATATCTGTAATATCTGTGCGAAACCCAAATCTACTATACTGATCTTTTCCATGGCCTGTTTTGATAGTAAGCAGTTGTTTGAAACGTCACTACAGACGAAGCTGTGAAAGTCAAGAGGCTGTACCTTGCAGAGTCTGTTGCTTGCATACAAGAGTTTAGACGTAGTTGTACAAACACTGGGTCGTGTGACAAATGAAGTGAAAGTGCTTTTGTGTATATCCTGAGTGTACTACAATTTCTAGTAAAAAGAAAAATGTCACAAACACAGAAAGATCTCACCATGTCAAACAAACAACATGTCTGTCGACATTAATTGAATAGTGGACATACCACATTTGTTTACGTCAGCCAGGTTATGGCTTTTTTATGCAGCAGATAACTCCAGGAAACAGAGTGGTTGGTAGGAATTCTGGTTACCAACCCAGATGTAAAGAATTAGAAAACTTGGCAGCTATGATTCAGTAAACACATGCCGTCCATTGTTAAGAAACTGGTAACTCAAGTTTATGTTCCTCTTAATTTAGTTGGAATTAGCTTGTTGGTGTTGTACATGAAAAGCATATGATGTTTTTTGTCAGTTGTGGTATATTGGATGACAACCATCACCTCTAAGGTTATATGAAAGGTGTGTGGTGTAAGGGTTAGGAAGGAAATAGGAAATAAAATATCAATTAAACACCTGATATAATGAATGTGGTTCGCATTGTTACTTGCTTGAACGCTTCCACACAATAGAAAGTAATACCGACCGACCAAGTCAAGTAGGGATGCAAAGGTACAGTGGGCCCACGGATCGGTACGTATTGCGGTTTGTCGGTCACGGTAACGCTAGATTTCGGTATGAATGACGCCATCGTGTTATGATGCCATCGTGTTATACTCCAGTAGCCATATGTGGCAAAGTAATGCTTGCAGACTGTAATTTACTTAAGGTCTTCTTACCTTCGCCATCGTATTGAACGCAGAAACCAAAATGTTCAGGCAGCGGGTTTCAAAGAAGGCAGTGTCTATTCAAATTTGCTTCTCTCTTAACGCATTTTAGCTCTGGTGGCGTTGAGAGTGGAACCACAATTTCAGTGTTTCGGTGTTTGTCGCGAGAGGTCTTTCAAACGTGGCACAGTTGTGGTAATTAAATCTGTGGAATCCCATATGAAGGGAGATAAACACAAAAACAACAAAACGCTTCAAAAAGCCCCGAACGCCTGGCATTTCCGAGTTTTATTTGGTTGTCTCACGGACTACAGCCCCGCAAAGTACAGCCAATAACGTTATTGTTAGCAGTAGGCTTATTGCTATAACAACGTTGGGCACTTCAGTCGAATTGGTGACCTAGTGTATTTTTTGCATGGTTAGGGTTTGCGTGTTGTTCTGAGATTGGTCTTAAATTAATTCGTAGTGGCATTTAAAAAGTCTTAAAATGTATTTTATTTAATTTTCTGAAAACTGCAGATACCCTGCAGGTTTCCTACTGAGATGCGCTTAAAATTAGAAACCAAGTCTATTTTTTTTCCACAGAAAAGACTGTGTGTGCCCTACTAAGGAAACTGCTTGGCCTGCATTTTCTTCATGACTCAACGGCTCATCTCGTGAATATTTACTTTTGGTTGCATAAGTAGTTAGTACATTTGAGCTAGCTTGACAGTAGTAGCCATTTCAAGTAGAACGTATAAAAATGTACGAAACTAATCAATACAATAGACTATAGTTGAGCTGTAATATTAAAACATTGAAGACAATTTAGTTAACATTACCCCCTGTTGAAAGCTAACTAATCAAGTTATATTTGTATTACAAATAGTCAAACACTCATTTTTACTCACAACACTTGACGTCCAATAAAATAAGTGTAGGAACCGACAAATCGCACACTAGACTATGTTTGCATAGAACACAGTAACCCAAAAATGTGATAACATCACAATGTATCTTAATTATCAGGCAAGTGCACAATTCAACAATGTACAACATAAAAGCGGGGCCCTAGTCAGGCTCACTTTTACAACTACTGTCTGAAATTATACAAAAACTCCAAAATGCATCTATAAGCTCACCTCTCACCCCTAACCCTCGTACACACACGCACACACAAACACGCACACCCACAAAAGAAAATCAAGTTGGCTTCTAAGGGCAAGTCACCCGATATATGAGGCAACAGGTGTGCCAGGACTGCGGGTGGGGGGGTCGGGGGTTGTGTAACTGGAAAGCATCGACAACGACCAGGCCAAGATGACGAATTACACAAAAGAATTGACGGCAGGAGCAGCAGCGATGGAGGAGCATTTCTGTGTAGCCGGGTTTCCTGTTTCCTGTGTGCAGGGCCCCCCTATAGTGAACGGGTGGCCGATGCGGTTGCCTATCTCCGGAGGCATCTCCAGCAGCCCTCATTACAGAATCTCACCTGGCAACCCGGCGTCAGTATTGTACACAGGGTACAATCCTTGTGTTCTCTGCGTCTGACTGAAAATCTGCCTGGGGGTGTCAGAAACCGACAGGGTATCGTGTTCTGTTCATGTGCTACATTAATTGGTATCACGACTCGTGTGCTAACAACACCAGCGGGTCGTGATACGTTTCTGCGGGGGGGTTCGATGAATCGGTCTAGATTGACGCCTATTAAACACAGGAACCAGTGCGCGTCACTGGTTTGGCTCACTGTCGGACGCATTACGACACGGTTCAAGTGCAATAATCATGTGCAGCTGAAGAATATGATTGATGATTTGGAAGGTCTGGGACTGGGATTCAGGCCCACTGGGCAAAAAGGTCAAGTCCCGTCTGGAAAACTGACGTGAGCGACAGCAGCGGGACGTCGGCGTCCTGATTCTGGAGCCAGACTCACAACATAAACTGTTTAACCCTAACTGTCTCTCTTCGCGGCCAAATCCAAATCTTACACAGGTCTCTGTTAACTGCGCCTGTGGAAATCGATTTGGGAGACAGCCAGAAAAGTGACCGAAACTGGGGTTCTCTCCAATTGAAGATGCTTGCTGTAAATGAATAGGCTGCTGCGCTATGTAATCTGTGTAGTAGCAGTCAAAAGGAAGCTGGCTGTCATAACCCAGAATAGTAACAGCTTAATAAAGAGTTAAAAAGTACAATCACTACGATCTCACACAACTTAGCTTTAAAATATTTTGTCCAAATATTCACATGTAAACACACACGCAAACACATTAACTTGCATGCTTGTAATTCCACAGCATCTCTTGGCTAAGGAACTGTGGCTTTAATGAAAAGCCACATATTTCTGATTTAAGGGCGGCCTGCGGAACAAGGAGCCCTTATTTGGCCTTTGTATGCAACCATTAAGCGTTGAAGTGGCCTTAAAATTGAAAGGCGCAATGAAAGTGATATCATCAGGAGGTGGAGGGAGCTTTGCTCGGGCCCTGCCAAACCATCAGCACCTGGAATAAGTCCGTCCGAGTTTCCTGAAGCATGTAAAATTAAAAAGAAAAGCAGGGCAATAGAAAGCTAGTGTTTCTTCACCATAGCAACCCAATTATTCTGCCACCCTGACTGGAAGCAGTGGATGCTTCGTGAGGGCAGGGCAATGTCTTAGTCATCTTATGTTAACTGTTGCGCTGGGTTGTTTTTTGCGTACTGGTTCTGCAGCAGGCTGAATGCTAAGCATGCTAACTGACTGAGTTGACAAAGTTACAACGATAGGTAATATTCAAAATACATTAAAATGTACAGTAGAAGGCAGCACCATGCAAAGCTAAATTATCATATCATTATTCTGGGCAGACTAAACTAGCTGTTGGCCCAAGCCAACATAAAACCCCTGTATCTTTATACAGCGCAATGCAATGCCGGTCAAGGTTGCCAGGCTGTCTTCCCCACACTTGCCTGTGGTACCTCTACAAATCTGCCACGGCACATCCCAGGACATGAACAAAAACAGAGTGGCTACTAAATAGGGCCTGTGCCAACCAAGGAGGACTCCCACTCGTAAAGCCTTCACCCTGGCACAAATAAAGCAGCCGTGCCAAGTCTTTGAAAGGCCCAGGGCTGCATGGCTGCTATTAAAAAGAGAAAAGTGTGTTAAACAGCTTCCCAACTCTGCCCGTCCAATAATGGGATGTTTTATAGGTTATTATTTTCTCTTGTTAGCTGTGATTGGCTGTCTAACAACACAGAAACAGGCAGAGGGAGAGAGAGAAAGGGAGATGCAGAGTTAGACCTCACAAACGTCTCACAGTCACGAGCTTACAAGCTGGTGGAAGAACTAAGCAAGGAGAGAGTAGGAGGCTCTGGCAGACATCTGCATGGAAACGCAAACCATGGAGAAACAAGCTAATAAATACGAGCAAAAACAGAAAAGCTATAGGGACCCTCTGCTGGGAAATGAAGAGACTAGGCTTGGCTAAGGCCAGCTTGGCTGAAGTGAGGCGCTGACAACAGACTGACATAAAAACTGTGGAAAGCCACATTTCGCTGCGAAGGCAAAACACAGACAGATTGTTTGTGGTGGTGGGTTTTCGTGTGAGTGTGGTTGTCTCTGGTAGTGTCTGTAATCTCAAAGACACCATTTCAAAGACCCCATTGTCAGCCCACGCGACTGAGATTGAAGCGCACACTGATCAATTCATGTACATCCAAGGCATGCTTATCAGTTGTTTGGGGCTGCATTGCCCTCTGAACAGGGTGAACGGCAGGCAAAAATAAAACAAGTTAACATACTCCTGGTTAGGAATATCCATGGACATCATATGAACTCTGATCTCTGGTTTAACAGGCACAACAACATGTCAGAGGAGTATTATTCCGCATCTGATAACTAATCAGTTCCAAAACGTTTCATGAAACAGTATATCTATTTCACAAGTTCATATAGGCCTCGGATGTTTTGTACTGTTTAGCCAGATCTTTTGCAACAAAATACATTTATTCGATGGAATAAACACACCCCACATCACCTCTATGTCTGTACTTATGCACATGGGCCTTCAAGGGTTGGGATTATAGAGATTAAACTGGGTTCAAATGTAGCCTAACAGAAACCACTTCAAACTTTGGAAGTCTTGTCTGTGCCTTTAGATGAACTCTGGTGCAGTGCACATATTGTCCCTGCTGAAGTGGAAAACCACAGAGGTGTGTACAGTCTACAGGTAAGATAAGGTTTTTGGAAAGGGGAATTGCATTGCCATTGTGTAGGAATTAATCGATGTTTGTCACTCTCAATGGGACGTGTGTCAAAATCAATAGAAGTGTGTCAGTGGGACTGGGTCAAACAAAGTAAGGTGAATGTTTGTAGAGAAAGGGATACTTGCTTGTTAAGGGAAGATAACCACTGGTAACTGTAAAAATCCTGTGTTGCACCGTGCAAAGATACCCGTTTTCTCATAATTACAGGGTTAATAGCATGTTGGCATTGTCATGCAAAGTTATAGCATCCATTCATCCTTTCAAAGCAAAAGCACCCATATAAATAATTTGGGAGAAGGTCTACCCAATAAACTTCAACTTAACGCATGTGAGTTTATGCCAACACAGAAAACGCAGACTATTGTTTAACCAGTCAAGCAATCTCTTCACCATATTCGCTCACATCTTGGGGACCATTTCTCTATCCATCCCAAGACATCAATTAGACATTTATATAATTAGTGTTGATATGAATCTAACTGCATCGTCTGAGATGAAAGAGAACGGGCACCAAATAGGATCCAAAGACCACATGTATGCAGTTTAGCTGATGGCATTTTGTGCCCGACCGTGACCTTCAAGCGGATGGCATATGGGTGATATAATCTAATTAACCATAGACATGAACAGAGACGGTAACGTGCAAGTGGTTCGGGGGCATGTGTGGGATGACTAACTCAGCTGCACTCTATTCAGGTCAAGTCAGCAAGCATCACAACCATTCACTGTCAAAGCTGTAAACACTGCAACCTGAGAGCTTCTCTACCATAGGCACCACATTGTCCAGTCTCGATACTGTAAGACAGTGATGGAATCTACTGTAGGCCAATCCCAGTCCAGCCCAATTCCCAGCCTCTACTGTTCAGGAACAGGCTCAATGTTTGACTACCCAGCATGCCCCTGTCTCTCTCTAGGCTCCTCGGCTGTGCTCTTCCTGACATCATAATAGTGTGGATTCAGATCAGGACATCGGCTGCACTGCATAGCCTGCTTATATAACTGAACTGTCTCTCACTTTTAGTTTTCAGCACCAATGCCCCATACCCAGAGACTGACAGAGAGCGAGAGAGAGAGAGAGACCAGAGGCAGAGGAAGCAAGACAGAAAAAGAAAAGCTAGAAAGGAAGGAAGAAAGAAAAACAGAGGCAGTACTTTAGAAAAAAACAACCTGGGAGAGGCAGAAGAAGGTCACCCCCAGAACCCCTGAAGAGGCCCAGCCTGCCAGCCATCCCACACACACACACACACACACACAAACACAGGGGAGGACATAGACCAGGTCACATGGGGCTATAGTCTGACTGTTCCACCAGGCTATGCTGTACCTCTCTGTCTCTCTTGTTCAATTCAATACAACCCTATTACCTTCCAAACAAAAACAGTACCCATGTCAAAGACCATGTACTGTACACATTAGTGCATTTGTTTGTTTGTGACACAACCTAAAATGTAGGAAGGTGAGACACTTACCACAAATGTAAAACATTGAATTTCAGAAGCTTTTAAAGCTCTCACTGTGTGAATTTGTGTGTACATTTTCATAAAAAGTGTAAGGTGTAATGTCTGATGTGGCCAAGGAGAATAATCAACAGAGGCAAAGAACACAGAGTTTTAAACAAGTGGGTAATGATTAATGTATAGGTACAAATCTGGATGAAAGCCAAGGGCCCCCTGTATTCATTTACTTACAAAGGGAAAACTATCTTCCTCACAAATATTAAACGCAATTATTATCCACAAATTAGTAGGATGACTTGCTTGGAGACTAACAACGTCAGAAATGGCATTCTTTCTTTGATTTGTCAATTTCAATTAGAACAAAACAGCTTTGGTAATGGAAGTCTTTTAACATCAAGAACTTATCGCTACATTCTATGCCGAGAGAGGATGTGCTCCGAATGTATTTTTAAAATACCAACCAGAGACACTGTAATACAGCTGTAAGAACTGGAATGCACATTACGTCCCTATATTACAGATAAAATATTATATTAAATATTATTATAAGGAGATTTTACGGACAATCCTGTATGACAGTGCCAAGAAAACAGACATATGCATGCATTACAATAGAATCCTAAGTAACATTTCACCAAGCGTTTAACATGAGGCAATAACGCGTGCAATAAACAAGGATACATTTTATGTTTTACGCCAACATAATCGTTACAAATGACAGGGCCACTGCACACTGGACAATCATAGGCTATACACTTCAAAAGACAAAATGCACGTGTGGGTGCACGCGCACGAGCGTGTGTGCGTGTCCAGTATCATAAATCCAACTTAGGTCCCTCAGTTGATTGCGTTAACACATTGCACACTGAACACAACTGCATTGACGAGTGTGTCCACATGGGAAACAGTTGACAGTACAATCTTAGGCAAGCCAAAATTGCAGCAAATTATAATTTCTTTTTGTTTTTTCCCTCTTTTTTCAGCAAGCCATGGCCATCCTGAAGCTATACTGTAGTGTGGGTAGCCTACCATAGCGCTGCAGATCTGTCAAACCATGCAGCTACTGGTTGTGACAGATAAGCACAAATGCGACATCCAGGGAGAGTACTTGCCAAACGTTCGGACGCAAAAATGTGCCAGTGAGACTCACCGTCAGGTTCTTCTGTTGTTTTAGACGAGAAACCCGTTGTTTTGAGACTGAAACGAGGATGAAAAAGTCAAAGCCACCTCGTATCCGATCCAGCGCAAGTGTAGTGGTAGGGCTTGCAACTGCAGAGCACCGGGCTTTCGATCAAATTCCCGCACCGCGTGCCGTCAAACACTGTTTAGTGCAGTTGCTCTTTTGCACTTACAAAGTCACTAGATACTCGTTATTTTTGGGATTTTCCATAAGGTGTGTGCAAAAATGTGCTCCAGTAGGGTTTCGGTGGGCTGCCACGAGAGGGAAATGGAATCAAGAGAAATACTACGATTGCTCCTCCCTCTGCTTATGTACAGTAAAACAATTTAATAAAACTATCTACCGCTCTCTACAGGACTAACGCTGTAAATTACAAACACATCTGCCATCTTTGATGAAAACGACATTAATTAAAAGTAACAATATTCACTTTGAATATCAGAACATGAGACTGAATTGGAAATTCATGTTTGGAGATGTTGAGCATCCCAGGCATCCATACGTGTCTGCCGCCGCGCGCTGCCCTCCGCCTTATAGGTCCGTGGAGGACGCGCTCCACCTCCTCCCCTGGGAAGTGAACAGACCTAGTAGGCTACCTAGCGGTAGTTGAGATTTGCGGAGTGTCAAGATGCTATCCTCAATAATACAGCATAACCATTTCAGTAACACAATTGCATACACTAACACAATGCCTAAGGGCATTTTAATAATCAGTGAAGTAAATTGTGTTTAAATGTCACAGTGTTTGTTGCTGAAAACCTACACATCTGATAGGCGTTGTTAGTTTTCAGTCCAACTTGTTTTCAGTCTACATGACTAATAAATAGGCCTATCTGCTAAGAAGAACTTAAGGTTCATATCCAACGATATGGGAGTGCGCTGCATTTTTTGTCATATTGTATCAGTAAGAAGAGATCCACAAGTTATATTGCCGGAAGAAAAAAACAGCTAGATTATATCATTATTTACTAACCTTAGGAAGTTCTTATTTTATCATGAGTCATAGTATTTCAAATACACACAACCCAAAATATCCCCAATGGGGTCGATAATAACCTGGATAAGGAGTGAAAAATCACTTTTTACACCCTTATCTTGATCCTTTTGAAATGAGTTCAGACTTTGCCAAGCAAGTAGTTATTTAAGGATTTAATATGGTATGATGAGAAAGAATATCTTATTGGTTGAGATGGAGAATAGTATGCACATTGTATTTTCCCTTTATATTTTTCTGTCTCTTTCCGATTTAATTAGTGATTATTAAAGGACACCTAATTAATGTATTTTATGTATCTTTTTTAAGTTATTTTTATATTCAGGGTAAAAAACATATAATTTGTGTATGATTCCTTCCGAATAATAAATATTTGACAAAAACAGAAAAGCTAGTAACAAAATCCCTGAGCATGTGTGCCTCATTTCATTAGTGAGTCAAACAGATCAAGAGTTACATATGTGCTCATTTAAGTGCTAAATTGTAAAATAAAAATATTCTGTGCATATTGGTCATTTAGTGCCTGATCTTTTTACATGCTCACAAGTGGAGCTACTAGAAGGGGTTACTACAACAGCCGTGTCCAGCACCGCCCCATCACATAGTACAGATATCCGCACCTAGCAAAATAACTATTTTACACTGTCAAAAGACCTGTGTTAAAAGTGAATGAAACTGTATAAAGATGAAAAAGGATATAAAAAGATATCCAAAGATTTGCAAATGCCGGTCAGTACTGTTCAATCACTTATTATGAAGTAGAAATTTCAGGGATCTCTTGATACCTGAAATGTGAGAAGAATTGTTTGGGATACAAAGATAAACCCACAGGTAACCTCAGGAGAAATACAGGCTGCTCCGGAAAAAGACAGTGTGTTTGTTTCAAGGAACACAATACAACGATACTTGAACAAAAATAAGCTGCATAGTCGAGTTGCCAGGAAGAAGCCTTTACCGCGCCAATGACACAAAACAGCCCAGTTACATTATGTCTGACAACACCTTGACATGCCTCACAGCTTTTGGCACACTGTAATTTGGAGTGACAAGACCAAAATTGAGCTTTAATTGAGCTTTAATAAGGCGGACGTTCACAGTCTGGATGTGTATTACAGTGGAATAAGGCTGACGTACAGAGTCTGGATGTGTACAATGTGGTCCTGCTCCATGTATAAATTGAAATCTGAAAGATAATAATTCAACTTACAAAAATCTCACACTGGAACCTCAACAACTCTGCTCTCACCAGCAACAACACTTGTTCTGTGGAGAGGGCCATGTTCATAACCAGTTTAATAACATCATCTAGACAGTAGGATAGGGGATGCGCTGCACACGCATGTATTGTATGTTACAACATAACTCTGGCCCAACGAGAGTGTCTCATTATCAATTGTGAATAGAAAATAGTATTTTCATTTTCTGTACGTGTTTTTTTATTCATTTACCAGGACAATTTACATATAAAATAGTAACATTATTAAGTATAGATGGTATAAAACGTATTCTTACTTTCTGCACATTAAATTATGTCAGTCTGAAAGTCTAAAACTTTGTTTGATGTCATTAGCTAAATTCAGTACTAAAATAGCTGTTTTCCTTTTTAAGTACACAATAATTCTATTGTTATTACAATTCACTGGGATTTAATGTGTATATTGTTACTACAAAAGCATAGATGCTATTCAAATGTTTTTAAGTCAGTCTTCTACACCTTTATGATTAACAGCAGTGTAAGGTTTGCCCCATTTACTTCCTTTATTCACCATGTTTTTTTTCATCCTAGCGTCGTTCTTGAATGCAGCCCGGCTCTCATTACATGCAATGTTTGCGCGCCTGTGTTCCTTTACACCTTTGTTCCTTCACACCTGGTCTCATTAGCACAGTATTTTGTTCTGGCCATTTGTGTTAGTTCTTCGTGAGGTATTGTTTTGTTCTTGATTCTACTGAGCCTGATTGGATAAGCCTATACTTTAGATTGTGCCTTCCATGTACCAACCCTTCTTGCCTGTGTTTACTCTTTATCGATTAGTCTCCTCCCTTCTGCATCGTAGCCAGTGATCTGATTCTTCTGACCTTAAAGCCTGTTTTTGGACTACGCCTTTTACCTGACCCATTGGATTTTCAGCCTGCTCTGACATCCCATGTTGCTGACAGTCTGCCTGTACTAAGACAACAAGACTTCTTTTTCCTACAGTGTTTTTGGGTTTAAATAAACATCAGCAGCACTCTGCGTTTGAAACCTACACCCCGCCTCCTTAAGTCGTATTCAGTACAAGCGGGTGGATTCAGAATATGACTGTTCTCCAAACCCAGCAAAGAAAACGAAGGCTTTCAGGCCTCTCTGTAAGTTGTGTGTAACTTGAACCACGTAGCCCTTTACATTCATCATTTCTAAAGGCTTTTAGTAATTACACTTGCTGCTTGCTAAATTAGTGTCCTCCTTAATTGAAAGCCATCTACAACCAAATGCAACGCGCGGCTGATGACATCCTTCAAGGAGTCATGTCCCAGGTCTTTTAAATGGATTTCATGATTATATTTTTAAATTCATGAAGGCAAGGTTATTTAACAGAGACATGCAGGCAGGTTAGGCCGGGTGAGACGTGATTTTACGAAGCCATTATGAAAAGACAAATAAAAAATTTGATAATATACTAATTGCTGTACTTGTCATGCTAAAGAGATTATTTGGGCAAATTTCCCAAAATCTCTTTAGCTGCATCAAAGCCACAGAAAAAGTCAACAGGATATGCATGCCTTCCTTTCCGGCCATATATCGTTAACACGCCTGCCAGTTACTGACTCCAGTTAACGTTGATGGACTGGCCCTTATGCTTTGCCTAGTTTCATGCCTAAATGTGGGTGCCTGGGTACAGTAAGCATGGTTATTTGGTGTGTCTACGTACAGTATTTTGGAGCACAAACCCTCTTGCACTGAACAAAACTAGCTAACAGTAGTAGTAGCAATAAACAGTAGTAGTAGCAATAGTAGCAATAAACAACAAATCAAAATGGAAAAAAAAGAAAAGTTGTGGTCGTTCTAAAATTCCTCTTTTTCCAAGTGATTTAAGCCACTGGGATTTTGAGCAGCTTCGATGCTGCACATATTTTTTGTTACCTTTCCCCAAAACTCAGCCTTGTCACAATCCTGTCTCTGAGCTCAACCGGCAATTTCTTCCACAATCTTTCTGTGGTTGCCTGCGTTTTTTTTTTAACCTTTTTGAACATGGATAATGAGCTACAATATAAAATAGAATAAACTCACTTTAGTGCTGTGGTCCGCAACAGTGATATTGTTTGGGGTCAATAATGGTTTTGGATAGAACTATGAATACAATAAAAATTATATACAGTACATTTTGGGGATTCAGTAAACACTTTAAAACACATAGGAAATAATGCGGACATCCCACCAATACAAAGAGCCATCATGTGATAATGCTGTTAAAATGAAATAGTTTTTTGTCTCCTAGACAAGCACATTTTTGTTGTAGTTGTGGACAGTTTATAACAAACACATATTATAATTTTGTTTTGGACCCCAAAACCAATTGTTTGACCAAAATTGGCCCGCTTTTTATCTCTGCCCAACCCTTTTCTAATGAAGTGGAGCGGAGCAGATGTTTTGTTGTAGATTTATAATTTGTCAAACTTCAAACTCAAACATGAACCTGTCTTTGCAGTGAAGTGTATTCTTTGAAAAATACATTTATTTTCCCCTAGAAATATACTTGAATTCAGCCTTAAATTAAATCCGAGTTTAAGCGGTTTGTCCCTCTTGGCGTATTGGAGTATGCTGATTTGTACATACGTGTGTATACATCTATGTATCATTGTATGGTTGCGTGTGCTCATGTGAGTATGTAAAATATGTGTGTTTTTAATGCGTGTTAGAGGTTCAGCACAAGGTAGTCTGTAAAGCGTCAAATAATCTGCATATCTGTTAATATGTTAATAATCTGTTAATATTCTATGTTTATACAGTGCATCTAGCAAATTTATATTAAGGGTTGATATTAATGATGTGTGTTTGTTTTGCTGCATGCCTTTGCTTAATATATTGTCCAGTCTACATACATCTACTCCCTAAACGGCTCCACCATTCTATCTGAATCGTGATGTATTTCTGCTCTGAGTTAAGTAAACATGTCCTCTTCTTGGGTAACCCGCAGACCCTAAATTAATCATCTCAGACCGTTATCGATATCCTGTGAATGCAGTTGGTCCATCATTTCATTCTACCTTTCTTGGACAGTTCAAACTGGGTGAAACTTGGAGGAAAATTTAGCAAAGTTGTCCGTGAACATGGAGAATCAAACACGGATCCAAGCTCTGTCCATTACAATGACATTTTCCTGTGACTTATCTGTTGGAGTATGAGCAAGAGGGACCAATCCCATGTTAATTACGAAGGCAGATTAACTTCAGACGCATGTATATATAACATACTCCTGTTGACATGGCAGCCGGAACTTTACCATGGCAACCGATAAAGGAGAGCTCATTGCTTAAGTACAGGTGCAGGTGTCACTAATTGACAAACTATACCTAAGGATTAGGCAACCTGTGGACATGTCTGTTTTATTTAGATACTCTACACGTCTGTCTATTCTGTACACGTATGTCTATTCGGTTCACCGGTTTTCACGCAAATGGCTGTTCTAGTCACACTTTTTTGCAAAGTTCTACATGCAACTTTCTTGGTGAGCTGCAACTGTCACAATGTCGTCGTGTAGGAAGCTTTTCCATTCAATAACCCAACCAAATTAGTCGACCAATTCTAACACTCAACAAACAATCAAGGTGTAATCACTAACGTCATTTGTCCATGAGCAATCAGTATCTTGACTTAGAAAGGCCCACTGGTAACACGTCTGTGTTTTCGAACAATTGACAACAACATCTTAGAGAGAGGTAGCGGAATAATTACTACAGGTGGATGAAGTAGAGCAAGAGGAAAAAGAACAACAATGTCTAATTTCATTTGTACCCTATTCTTGTTCATGTTTAAACAATAAGGGAAACAGGGCTTGCAGTACAGTCAAACCTGAGCAGCTGTTGCATTATCTGTCCAGACTTTCAGAAATGAAAACAGGTTACTTACTGTAAACTTATCTGGATACAGTGGAGTCCGCCCTGACTTCTGTACTCTGAACCCGAATTCATGAGCACATTCAGGAAAATTACACATTCATAAAATACACATTCGATTTTTGGTAGATCCCAGTTGACAGTGGACCTTTTCTGAAGCCAAGAAACTAGCCGTTGTGATCATTGTTGACAAAAACAGCCATATGCATCCAGAGAAATCCATTAAAAGAAGAGCAATCTAAGACCATGTTATTTTTCAATGCATACAGACCATCAGAACATATAGCCGGAGAAGTAGGTGAAAATCTCTGGCCCGGTCCGATACAGATCTGAGGCAGAATTACCATCTATTTTCATTACTAGTTTCCTGTATCTCACTGAAAAATTTCTCCCTCTGGTCTGCTTGAGCTACATTTCAAGGTTTGATGAATTACAGTACAAAACGCAGACAAAATAAACAAATATGATATTTGGGTGATTAAGGTGGGCTTCAGCATGCACTCTAAAACAGCTTACAGTCTGTAACATCCTGTAAAGTGCTAAAATTCATAGGGACAATTTTCAAATACCTTATTATGGTTATTTTTTAGGGCAAGGTTTCATTTATATGCCAGATAATAAGGTTTTGACTATAGTGTTTAATGTTTGGTAAGAAGTCTGGGGTTGGGGAAATATCGTGCGAGTTGGGTTTTTATTGTTTTGAGGAGATGAATATATTGAAGAAGTTTGTTAGCAGTTGTGAAAATCTGTATTTTTTTTTACTTAAATCTGAGTATGTCTCTTAGTATGTATTTGCACTTGAATATTTGCAAAATGAAGGCACATCCTCATTTGTAATTTTTAAATAAAAATAATAGGTTTTCTTTCTATTAATTAGAAATATAATTTACAATTATTGTTTATGGCCCTCTTATTCTAAAATAAATGTATTTCTAAGTATGTCAGTTTAGACAGTAAAAAATACATTACTTTCAAAAGGTTAACTAGTTTAAAGCTCTATTATTATCATTTGTGTTTTTCAGAGATGAATCAGTCTGACTATAATGCTATTTGTTGCACTGTGTCACTACTGAATTTAAGTAATTTTGCATTCAGGTTTATACTATTATTTCCATTAATTTCATTAAAAAGCATAGTCGCTGCTTTGATTATAATTTATCAGTCTATAATTCATAATACATTTGTTTATTAATTCAAATCCTGGTTGATTAGAGGCCCAGTTCAGGTGAAGTGGTGAAGAGTGTCAAGGAGAGCCAACTTTATATTATTTAGAACCAGTGAAGTATCTTTGCCTGAAGCCAGTCAGCTCCCCCATGACAAACAGCCAGACAGTATTCTGTGTTTCACTCAGAGTTCTTACAATTACACTTTCTCTTTGTTGTTTCAGGTTCCTGATAATGGGAACTAGTTCAATCATGAACAAACTTGTTTTCTGATGTGTGTGTGTGTGCATGTGTGTATTAGGAGATTGGTTGTTTGTATGTGTATAAAGATATGTTGTGTATTAGGGGCTGGTGTGTGTATTCAGGGCTGGTGTGTGTGTGTGTGTATTAGGGGCTGGTGTGTGTATTAGGGGCTGGTGTGTGTATTATGGGTTGGTGTGTGTGTGTATTAGGGGCTGGTGTGTGTATTCAGGGCTGGTGTGTGTGTGTGTGTATTAGGGTCTAGTGTGTGTATTCAGGGCTGGTGTGTGTGTGTATTAGGGGCTGGTGTGTGTATTCTGGGCTGGTGTGTGTGTATTAGGGGC
>JACXGJ010005618.1:18394-38403 GCA_016801105.1 Esox niger | reverse complement strand
GTCATATGAGGTTAATGCCAGCAGTGTGATTATATAGTATTCATGTTAATAGACATACAGTCATATGAGGTTAATGCCAGCAGAAGGGTTATATAGTATTCATATTAATAGACATAGTCATATGAGGTTAATGCCAGCAGTGTGATTATATAGTATTCATGTTAATAGACATACAGTCATATGAGGTTAATGCCAGCAGTATGGTTATATAGTATTCATGTTAATAGACATACAGTCATAAGAGGTTAATGCCAGCAGTATGGTTATATGGTATTCATATTAATTGACATAGTCATATGAGGTTAATGCCAGCAGTGTGATTATATAGTATTCATATTAATAGACATAGAGTCATATGAAGTTAATGCCCGCAGTATGGTTATATAATATTCATATTAATAGACATAGTCATATGAGGTTAATGCCAGCAGTATGGTTATATAGTTTTCTACTGAATAGACACATAATCATATGAGGTTAATGAAGAGATTACTGTTTGAACAATGGCGTCAGCACCAGGTTAAGCAAGAGAGTTGGCCGCTAGAAGATGCCACTCAAACACAGGGCGATGCTCCCACGCTTGCCCTCGAAATTGAGTCAGTGACTGAATGCGCCGCTAAAATGGCCAAATCACTGCCTTTTTCTGTGATCGCTGCGACAGAACAGCCAGTGCAACTCTGCAGAGCCCAGGCGTCTGAGAGGAACCTGGTCCCATGCAGCACAGCTAGCGTGGCGACAGCATGCACGCCTGCAAAGAGACGCTGTGGAGACTGCGGATCTCTTTAACCTGCAGGACCAAGACGACACACATATACTGGCCCCCCTCTCTGCCGCCCCTCCCCTCCGCTCCATCAACAGTCTGCCCGGGGGCGGGGTGTGAGGGTCGCTATTTCGTGTTCGTTCCCTTTTGCTTTTCACGCGTCAGCGCGTTAGTGTACACCTGAAGGGGACGTCGGGGCAAGAGAGGCCGACGTAGTCAGGGGAAAGGCTTTGATGGGACGCCGGGAAAATCAATGGGCAAATGCATTGGTACCTAATTCATTGACAAAACAGCGGCCATACAAGCATAATGCTTTTACCGGGTTCACTTGCGGTAATCCGGTCATGTGAGGCAAACGTACTGTTAGTGTATAATTACCGGGTCAGGTAAATTATTTATTACTGTTATTTGTACACAGATTAAACACAACAACACGTGCACTGAAATGCTGTCTGAAAACAAATATTCCTGTTGTCTTTTTTCTTTCTTTGTATATTATTCTTGCTAGAGTTTCTAATTTCCACCGAAGCTCTTACATACCCATACCGTTGTCTCGAACGCGCAGATCAATATTAGGTCGTTTAATAGCACAATATGTCTCGTGAGATCCGTTCCTTTCCTTGTCTTCAATGGTAAAGCTTTAGCTACTCATTTATTTGGGCTTGATTTATTGCGGTGCCACGGGGATTTTGATAGATGCGTAATATGGAATTCTTATCAGCCTTGCCCCATTCACTGGGGAACATAAACACGGACCGTAAATTGTTTTCCTTGTCTTTGCTTTTATTAATATGTCCGGCCAATTGAACCGCATCAAAATGTGCCTTATGAGTGTGTGTGTGTGCGTGTGTGTGTGTGTGTGTGTGTGTGTGTGTGGAGTGGAGCGTTACTGTTAGCTCTGACAATAGATCTTTGTCTATGCTAAAAAGACTCACTGAAAAATGTCTACAAACCGTATGCATTTTAAATTAAAGTGTCCCTAATTTCCTATTTGAGAATTGGTGCATCATAGACCAGATATCTGCTTCTGTTGTTAGATACTGTTATTCACCATCTGAAAATCGGGCTCCGGATACAATGAATGGTTTTCTGCAAAGGGATTGTTCGGAAATATTTACCGAGAATAACATGACATTAGATACCAAACCTGCAACAAAATGTCCCCGTTTGTTCACGAGTAAGAATCCCAATGAGACAAAGGATCAATATGTTATACCGCTCAATAGTTTCATTCCATATGGCAAGCTAAGCAATTGGTCCTGCAAATATCTGCCCACTTGGGCTTTAGGAGAGGTAAAAACAACTGTGCCCTTGACAACTCTGTGAATTAGTTGATAGTGAAGCCCAAGCTCACTATTTAGTGTACACTAGGGCACAGCTGTCAAACCGGATCCATGGAGGCCCGAGTTTCTGCTGGTTTTCACTCACACCTGGTACTTGATTGATTAATTAGGTCACTAATTTGTTAATTTCTACCCTCACCTGGTTGTGTAGGTCTGAATTGGGAACCAATATTTTTTTAAAACAAACAAACCTGCAGACACTTGGCCCTGTGTGGAACCGGTTTGACACCCCTGCACTAGGGGTTTGGGTAGAGTAACGTCCCAAATGGCACCCTAACCCCTGCAGCACATTGGGCCACAACCTCTGTCAGGAGACCCGAGGTATTGTGTCCAAAAAAGAGAGAAATTCACTTCATGGAAACGGGTTCAATTTGAATTTAAAATAGAGTAATAATTTATTCACAGAGCGATAATGGACCGACACACTCTTGCTATGAATAAAGGCTAATGGGTGTAATGTCGATGTGGAGAGCCGTACAGTGAGTAGTTAATCATCCTTGTTTTTTTTCTTATTGAGTTTATATGACAATAACTGGTTCCTGTTCAACAGTTTTCCAATAGTTCACCAAGTGCTCGTGGTAATGTTCTATCCATTAGGCCTTATTATGCCATCCTCGCATAATTCCTCATTTTCAGGGAAAATTGACTGAAAGCTAGTTCCTGCATTCAGGAAATTTACTGCATTTCAGAGAGGGTACGGACAGTTGGTTGCTTAAGGGATGGCAATGATATTTACTTGCAGATACTACGTTGTTATTGCCACGTTACTGTATTTCTAACGTGGCCAAACGATAGCAGAACAGTGGTCGATTCAGTCATTGATGTAGAGGGAGTGTAAAAGGTGTGTAGCACGGCTGTATAGTTTTCATTTCATGGTGGTACTATCTCAATGCCTTTCTGGTGCTGCCATGTCATTCCAAAAAACATGGGCTACATCGAGATCGCTCCATACTCACAGGCCTCTGATGCCTCTATCCTCTGAATGGAAAAACAGTATCCATCTCCCACGGCCATCCGTCAATCCCCCAGAGGAATTCCTGGCTGGGAGGTGATGAGATTGTGAGGCTATGACACAACCTAAAGTAGAATAAATGCTTAGACCGTGTTTTTTCTGCTTGTTTATTCCTTGAAAAAATGAGTAGTTAAACTCAGAGAAATGCAACGGTAAGGGAATCGGACTCCTCAGAGGATTAATTAAATCCTGCGTGTCAGATGGTTCGCTCTTGGCTACACAGCCTAGCCACCCGGCCATAACACAAAGGCAGATAATTGTGTGTGTTTATTTGTCATTTCCTAAACATACAACTTACAAAGTGTTAACAAACTAATGCTTCTTGTCTTTTCATATCATTCTGTTCATGGTTTGAAATACTTTTCAATGCACAGTAGAATGTAATCTAGTCCAAAACATTAATCATATTCCTGAGGAAGTGTGACATACTGTAAGTATGTGGCTTGATCCCTGAGCATGTGTGCCAATATCTGTGTGTTTCCCAGTCTGATCAACAATTTAATGAACATAAAAACATACCCATTGTTGTGCCACTTGAATGCTCTTGCATTCACTGAGTCTTGACAGTATTTGCAATACAAATATTAATTTGAATCACAAATATTAATATTAATAAAATAAAATAAATTCCTTGACTGATTTATATGCATTTCTATGCCAGACCACACATCTACATTTGTGTTTGTTGCTCAGCAGTAACCATTTGAGAGATGGCAAAAAGTTTGACAATGCGCTTTGCTCACACAAGATCTGTAAAAATCAGGAAAGTGTGGTCTTTCAGTGTTAGTTACAGAGGAAGACCCATTATCCCTTACCTGATTCAGTCGAATAGGGTACTGAGGAAGCAAACGATGCCGTGTGTTGATTGGTCATTTTGGGGTGGTGTGCTTTTCGTGCCCCGTCAACCACAATCTCAGATTCACACAGCTACGTGTCACAGTGAGACACAGGACTGTAGCACCGGACTCTCAATGAGCTGGCCCCCAAACTGAAGCAGCCATTTTCCCCATGATGGACAATGCTTTCCCGAATGGGAAGTCGTGCGTTGCAAGACAGTGGGGATGATGCGCACATACCTGGAAAACACCCATCCATTTTAGGTGACAAAAAGTGGAAATTCTCAGAATTTAAAAAACGGCAGACAGACACATTAGTCATTGTCCTTCACCCCTCTCCATTCTTGACGGATCAGCGTGGCCACGGACCAAAAGCAACCATCGGAATCCAAAACATGCTTTTGTGCTTATTGTCAAATTGATCAGCACATCCCAGCCTGCTAACATATTCACATGTATAGAGGACAGGTATCACCGCCGCTATGTTTGAGTGTTGTGGGGAGAGGCGTGTTCTACACTGTTTCAGACCGTGGTCTAAAGGGGTGTAGCTGTGAAAAGGGACACGTGTTTGATAAGGGAGCATTCAAGTCCTACCCAAACTACTCAGAGGATTATACAGAGGAATTAGTGTACAAACAGTGGAAAAGTACACAAGAATGTAGTGCATTTGATATCAGACTGAGAAGGCAATGGGAGATCATGTGATGACAAGACAGAGTCCTCAGTGATGCTCTGAAAACAAACTAATCCAATTTCCTTATGAACACTAATGAATAATGCAAAAAAAAGTAAAGCAGTTCACCTTAGAAAACAGTGTTTGGCTTCAAGTTCACTTCCCACAGCAGCAACTATTTACATGTTTGGCAAAATCCAAAATTGAAAGTTGAGAGGCTCTTAGGGTGGAATCCAACAGAGTGGTTCAAGGACATGAGCTGGAGAAAGATGCAGTCTTCGGTGTTTACCTCGCGGGGTTATGTTTTGAGAGGATCTTTTTTCTCTTCATCAGGCTTAAGCACAGATACACAGGGCTTATGCAGAAACACACACACACACACAAAAACCGCCACACTGCTCACCTCACCGCCCTCAGAACACCAACCGACAATACCTTACTGCAGGTAGAGAGGACACATTCCCTTTGGGGCTTGCCACAAGCTGGATTTTCACTCCCTAAACTCAATTTGGATGATCTACGTCTTTTATATGTCCCATGTCACACATCCTAGCACCTAATAAGGTTTCAGGGTACTGTACTACACCATCCACCCCACACTGGGACCCCCTCAGGAGAATAAACCAGACCGTAAGGTGGGAGGTCTAGTAGGAAGAGCATCTTATCAAGGGCCTGTTGGAAATATACTGGGCATGAGTCTTTTGCTTCCAAAGTTTTTATTGACATTATATATGTATAAGCCCAGCAAAAGGCTCCCAGAAAGCGATTTAACTTGACTGAGGTGGAAAAAGCTGTTTTGAATTTTTTTAAAGAGCAGTCATCAAAATATACAGTTATTAGGTAATCAGACTGGAAAATAAACCCAGTTGACGGTAATTAGGCCCCCTGATTAATTCTGTTGATTTTACACTGGCGATTTCTATTGGTTTGCAAAATGTTATTACGTTTTTAAAGAACAAAATTAGGGATCTCAGCCCGTAACAATGGTATGGTAGTCTAACAGTTAGAAACTCTGATACATAATTAGTAGGTTGTTAGGTCGAATCCCAAAGCCCACAAAGGTGAACATATGTTATTCTGTCTATGAACAAGGCATTTAACTGGTCCCAGAAGGTTGCTGAACATGATATGGTCTCAGTCATGCTTACCTGTAAAAAAAAAATAATTTAAAGGGCATTTGACAGTATGAGAAAACATTGAACATCATGTGGGCAAAAGGGAGATTAAAGTTAGAATGGGTGCGCTAAACTCAAATTTAAGCTGACACACTGGGAGACTCATGGAGAATGCATAATCATTTTATCAACCTTGAACATGGACATAAAGCAGAGTTTTCCAAGTGAAATGTCCAGGCAATTATGTGGCCCGGGGTGACCCAGTGGTCCAAGCTGCTGCCTCCAGCGCACGTGTACCGCGGCCGCACAGGTTCAAGTTTGGGTCACCGCTCATTCAGCCCCAAAACACATAACCCAAATTTCATGTCCAGCAGAGCACAAGACATGTCAAGACAGAAATGATCAAAACCAAATAAAAAAGGAGTTAGCCACGTGTACAGAAATACTGGGCGCTCGTGTTACACAAGATTCAGTGGCTGTGCTGGGAAATTGGATACACCACAGTGCTTATGTGAATTAACCGTGTCGTTAGCGCAGACAATATGGTTCACTGGAGGTAATTGCCGCCTTAATTAGGTCAGTCTAAACATTGTTATGACCGCCAGTAGCTAACATTCATCAACAGCTACAGCCTCCCGTATCAGCATGGAGTTGCAGGCTGTTGTTGCAAAACATTAGAGAACGCCAAATAACCAACGATTCGTATGAAGAGGGCATGTTTAGGTTGGAACGAGAGAGAGATGGTAGAACTTAAATAATTCACTGTTATAGCCCATCGGGATTTTCTATACACTATACACACTTTGGACTCAAACAAACAGCCGGTTGTGAATGTAAACAAACCGTATGCTCTACAATTAGCCATCACTGGAGGCTCTGCGTTCTGTAGTTCTTAGCCCTCTAGGATTTGTAGTTCTAGCCAATAATACTTAAATGAGTAGGGAACAATAGCACTGCATTGTGGATCCGTACATTTCATTTCCATCAAAGATCCCAACATGTCCAAGAGGCATTCATTAGCCGTGCAAGAGTTCTTCCCCGCTCATTAGCAATTCCCTATCATCTGTGATCTCCACCCGCTGAGAAAATAAAACATGGCTGCCAAGTTGACGAGGAAGACGTTTTCGTTCATTGTCCCTTCAAACCTTGGCAAGGAGGAGACCTTCATCTTATCAAGAGATGAGTAAACATCAGACGTAGGCTTTGATCAGCCAAACCTGACAGAGGGAGAACTTTTGGTGTTTGTTTGTGGAGGGGGGGGTTTATTCGTCAACACTGCACTGTTTGAAGATGGAAGGACTGAGACAAGGACAGGAATCCAGGCACACTGTCCATTTGCGCTCTGTGTTTTTGTTGCAATCTATAAACAACGAATTTAGAGGATGAATCGACAGGAAAATGAGGATGACTGTGTGGTGGATTCGCTAATGTGATTCCAAGCTCTAATGCCTGTTGAAGTAGGTGCTTCCCATCAAAGGGCAGCTGCATAGCCGTACCTAAACAGTACTCAAACACACAGCTTTAAATCTAGAACTAAAAAATGGTTCAGCGACAGTGAATTGACTTTAAATCACTGTAGAAGGTAGACCTCAGAGAGGGCACAGCGTTGAATGTCAGGCCTGAAGATCTTAAGAAACGCCCTGACATCACCTTAAAGCAGTGGTGTCAGCTTGCTGGTTTATGGGGTTTCCTTTCAACAAGAGCCAACTAATGCCCATGCAACCAGGTAAGGGGAGTTCTCCATAAATGAGTCAAGGTCACGAATCAAACAAGCACAAGGTAGGAGCTAAAACCAGCAGACGCTCTGCTCTCCTTGGGATGATTTAGACAGCTGTGCTTGAAATCAACCCATGGCCGAAATGTTCCGGCAGCACAGGTCCTGCAAAAGAACACACACACTTGTAGCAGTTAAAGTAGAAAGAGCCACTTCGATTCCGGGCATTTGGGGGACTAGGGACAAGCCGGAATTTGGGAAAAGGCAACACTCCCTAAAGAGCTCTCTTTGTTGCGGTAAAAAAAGCATTTGGGTTCTTCCGACTACCTCACTGGTTGTCAAATTTAGGATTTAAATTATTTTACAGAATGTGCTTGGAAGATATTTTTATGGTCCTATTATGTTTCGAATGTCATCTTGACAACTATTTTGAGCTATGTAGGAGCACATCCAATTTGTTGTTACTGTGCATTATTCAATAAAGAATGTATTTAATTTTGTTAAAATGACAAATTAGATTGATTAAACCGATTTACTACCAGAGTGTGTGAGCTGTTCTTGGATTGTAGCTATGAATGTCACACATTCCACCTCCCGTTATCCTGTTCATTGCTCTGAAATAAGGCGTGAAGGAATACTTTTGGATTTACACACAAACGTTTTTTTACAACAATATGCCTTAATGTTCTTTTGTTAATGTAGATTTTGTGCAACACAGCGTGTGCTTGACAAATAACGTCAGTTAATGAAAGATTACTTGTGTTAATGAAGTCGTCTCTGTGAACTGCTTACATCCTGTGTATTCAATGGATATTCCAATCAGGCAGGGCCTTCTGAAGTCATGTTTGTTGTGATTGGGAGCAGCGCGAGACTGGCTCCTCTCTCTTCACCTGGATGACGGAGAACAAACGTTGCACTTTCTCTCACTCTTTCCGTGAGGACCGGAGCTGTGAATCCCCTGAGGCTTTGGGCATCACTAACTGTCTCTCGGTTTCTCAGTCCGACTTCCTGTCTGCGCCACCCACGCGGTCTCCTGACAACCAGTGGGAACAAAGCAGCTCGCCATTGAGAAGCATCTCCGTCCTCTATCATTACAAATAGCCTCACCCAGCATGGAACCACTACAGAGAATAACTCTGCATATATTAACGGAGTGGTTGGGATTTCGAACAAAGCAAGTCACCGCGTAACGACGTCTTCACAAATTTGCTGAGTTTTTTTTTTTGGAGTAAGTCGGAATTTCTTTTCAAAATGTCCAGCAAACGAAAACAAATCCAAGCCACTGGGACTATGACGGCACTGGTCGTAGCAGCCAGCCTGGGTCAGATGGCAAATCGTCAAAGATTACAACAGATCAAGAAATTAATTTCACGCCGCATTTATCCCCCCACTGAAATGATACGTAGGTCATTACTAATCAAAATGAACGTATCAACAAACAAATGACTTGTTTTCCCCCCAAACAAACCATAATAGCCGTAATAAGGAATGTACTGCATTAAAGCGGTCTCTCGGGTTACGCTAGATGCGAACGGATTGGCTTTGCTACATGCTGTAAACCATGGCCTTACGGGACCAGAGGGACATGACTTATTGGTTTCTCTGTCTGACTCCCGTGTCAGCCAATAAAGCAGTGCCCTTGAATGTGAGGCTGCAGGCTGCACCCAACACCACATGCACACCTTCCATACCTCGCCGTCCACTTCAGAGGGCAGCCAGTGGAACTCATTAGACTGCCAATTACTCACAGTGACCGTTTTTACAAGGGAAACGCTGAGAGGCCCTGTGACTGGGGACGTGTGTGTGTGTGTGTGTATGTGTGTGTGTGTGTGAGTGTGTGTGGTGGGGTGAGAGCCCGGGGTGCACATATTAATTTCCCACCCTAACCCTTTCCATTCTACTCCCCCTTTCATTGTCGTGATCATCGCGTACCAACCACTTACTGAAAGTCATGTTGTATCAGAACATTGGATTTCATCCATTGGTCATTGATCGGTTAGTTTCTGTTTTGGTTGTGTTCGGCTGAATTTACCACCATTCAGCTCCTTTCGCAATTTCGCATGTTTTAATGAGTGTTTTTTCCTGCTCTGGTAGCACAACCACACCAACACTGTAAATGCTAAACTAATGAAAAATCTATATGTCAATTGATTGTTGTGCTTTTACAGTCAACCCTGTCAGGAATGTAAATATATGCTTTTGATCATGTGGATTTAAAAGAGGTTGACAGGGACACTTACAAGATCAAAGTGAGTTCATTTCTCAAGTTATGCATTGCATGGGTCTACACTCAACCACCCAGATTAATTATTTGAAGCACACAAACATCTCACGGAAACTTCATGATTCAACATTGCGCCACAACAGCAGTGGCCCCCTCATTCTTGCTCCTGACACTTTTCACCGGTAGGATTTTCGGTGACATTAATCACTTCATTACGGCGCTTGTTGCTACTGATATCACACCAATGGCTTTTTCTCCTCCTGGCTTCATTATTCAAAACCGAAAAGGTTACATTGATTTCTGGTGCCATTTCCCCAGCGCAGCGATGGAATCTTAATAAATCAAATCATTTTTGGCAGTTTGTGGGGCGCGCAGGCAGGGGTGCCCGCGTTCTAGAATATTGGATTCTGGGAGCGGTGCCATTGTGCATGCATTCTGTCGTCGCCGTGGAGAAAGTTGATATTTAGAGTTATGACCAGGTGACACGGATAGAATGTCACGGAAGGGGGCTCCGTGCACGGTCTCGCTGGATGCGATAGGACTCAGATTTTCAATTTACTTGAAGTTGATGAATTTGTGTGGATAATTGACTGTGAGTCTTGGAACATTCTAACAACAATGTACACATTCACCGTTGTTTGTTAAGGTTTCACCTAAACCTTTTAAAGAAAGGTCCACTACTTTGGGAACCTGGCACCGGTTCTGACCGACATTTCCGTACATTGTGCCCTCTGTGAATGGCGACACTTTAATACCTGACTCAAGCCGTTCGCGCTCGCTATTCGCCTTACACGATTGGGTGTGTTGAAGAACGGGGAATAGTGGCTCATGTTCTCAGGGGAATTCATCCAACCCTATCACACAGAGGGCCGCAAATAGCGCATTAGTTTAAGTCATTGAGTCATTGCAGCCAGCGGTTCAAATCCCAGTCGTGGCATACTTAGGAGTCCAAGGGGTCAATCTGATGGGAGACAATGGCTGGATGTTGTTCAGGGCTGCCTTGTCCTGTCGCTCTCTACTGACTCCTTGTGGTATGTTGTGTGGTGATGAGCTCCGTCGTAGTTGTGGGCGATCGCATATCCCTAAATGCACACTCTAGAAAACCCACTCTAGAAACCCTCTCAGTAGAGAAGCCACTGTGATGACAAAAAAAGATTGAAAATGTGTGTGAAAAAGGTATATAATATATAATATACAGTGTATATGGATACAAATAAATCACAGAGTGTTGTGCCTACTGTCTCAATCCAGACAAAAAGTTCTGGATTGATGGAGGCTGAGTCCTAACCTGTAGATGTCTTTGAGGTGGTACAAAAAGATATATGAGCTGGAAAGATGGGACCTCCAGAAACCACTAACACTAGCAGGTGCCTTTGTTGACAGAGAAACTCTCCCTCTCTCTATGTCTGTGTGTTTGTCGACCATTCTTGCCTCTCATCTCTTTCTCTCGCTTTCCTCTCCAATGACGAGGGGAGGGGATCAGAAAAGGCAAACATGCATACACAAAAACCAACTGAACAAAAACGATGTGATCCTGAGGAAGAAGAAGGCTGAGATCCACACAAGCAGAAGAACAAACAAACCAAGGGTTTGGTAGTGTTTTCACAGGACTTTGAGGGATTTGATGATGTTTTGGAAAGTTTTTCTCCTTGATTATGGGATTTTTTTTGCGGACAGCCAAATGTAGTTAACAAAGTGGAGAACATGCTTGCAAATGCGTACTCAGACTGAAATGTTGGACCTCCAACCAACACAACTTTACATGTGCGTTCTGCTCTGCACAATAACTTATACTCTACATTAACCAGTCATCTGATCAAACAGTCATAGGGCAATATTCATCATAATACATCACAAATATCCATAAACCACAATATCCATAATTGGATGAGGTGTTTTAGCAAGTCACTTATTATGTAATTAGAAAATATGATTGCCACATTTACATATTCAACAGAATCTTGGCTCCAGGTCATGGATTTACAGCAGGCAACGGTTCATAAGACTTCCAATAACTTCTGATTTAATGAATAGATTTTCATAGGGGACTGAATCAAAGCCAACAACCACCTAAACCGTAATATGCGCTCTCTTGTTTTAATTCCTTTTATGAGATAAGTCATAAAAGCCTTAAACACAATCAATTTACTAAACCCCTGCCTTGGCCCTTAAAACTTTTTGTCTCATTAGGGTCCCAAAGGGCTGGTTTGACATAAAACACTCATCAATCAGCTTAGGGGAGAATTCTTTTTTTTATTAAATAAAAGTTCATATGAAATAAGCCCTATGTCCTTGCGGTTTTGGGAGGCAGTGCAAAAGCAATTAAACGTAGTCATATAATGGTTTAATGGGCACTCCATCAACCGTTTCATAGGGCTGGGAGGCTGTTGCCCTGAAACAAGCGTGTGGGTCACATACCACATCCAACTTCTCAGACTAACTTCTTGCTACATTACCCAAGCCATCCAAATGAAAACGGCTGTGAAATTTAGAACAGCTTAAATACAGATGTGACAGACATGTCAAAAACGTGTTGAAAAGCTATTCAAGTAATTGATAGACGAAACCGCGGCTGATTATCGGTTCCAATGACTTCCGTTCAGTCAAAGGCGGTTTCTTCCATCAGTCATATTCACAATGGCCCTACTTCCTGTTAGGAAAGAGAGAGAGAGAGAGAGAGAGAGAGGGTAGAGGGATTGAGTGGGAATGAGCAGAGAAAAGTAAAAGGGAGTGAAATGGGGGAATAAAGACAAAATATGTAAATTAGAGGTTGGGTAATCTTGAGGTAGACAGAGATGTAGAGGTAAAGGGTTAAAACGCACTGCTCCATCAAATGTTCAGGTTGCTGTTAGCTTCTCTCCATTCAAGTGCTAAGCTCTATCGCTGCATCAAATGTTCAGGTTGCTGTTAGCTTCTCTCCATTCTCCTACTAAGCTCTATCGCTGCATAAAATGTTCAGGTTGCTGTTAGCTTCTCTCCATTCTCCTACTAAGCTCTATCGCTGCATAAAATGTTCAGGTTGCTGTTAGCTTCTCTCCATTCTCCTACTAAGCTCTATCGCTGCATAAAATGTTCAGGTTGCTGTTAGCTTCTCTCCATTCTCCTACTAAGCTCTATCGCTGCATAAAATGTTCAAGTTGCTGTTAGCTTCTCTCTATTCTCATACTAAGCTCTATCGCTGCATAAAATGTTCAAGTTGCTGTTAGCTGCTCTCCATTCTCCTGCTACCCTCTATCGCAGCACCATAGCCTCCACAAAACCTGAAAGCAGTACTTCGTGCATTAAACCATTAATTTACCCCTTTACATTTACCACCCAGTACATCTGGATACTGGATTTACTTAATAACAGACCGCAGGCTTTTCTTCCTCATCTCTTAACACTGGGGCCCACCAGGGTTGTGTCTTTAGTCCTCTACTTTACTCCCTGACTCTTAACATTGGGTCCCCCAGGGGTGTGTCCTCAGTCCATCACTCAACTCCCTGTTCACTCACAGCTCCTGGCTCTGCACAATACTCACTCCTTTACTTTGGGTTTGCTGACAATCATATGTAGGAACGCCCAACATCAAGGAATCCTACATTTATCAGTCATCAGTTTTAAGTGGCTTCCCTCATCGCACTCTAGTGACTGCTAGGTCATGTGCCTGCATGAACAATCATGGTTGTTGGCTGAAGTGTTTGCTCTCTTCTTAGTGTGTATCCACTGTGGATTACTATAGGCTGAGCGAGCAGGGTGATAAGAAGCAGAAAGGCTAGGTGAGAAATGTGCATTGGAGGACATGTTTTCCTCTTCAACTTACTCAAAGCTGGAAAGTTGCTACAATGAGGCAAAGCCATAATAACAAATTGGATGACACAAAATTGGGGAAAGGAGAAACATAATAAATAAAAGGATAGAATCAATGATGCAAGCCATTAGTAAATGTTTAATGGTTAGTAATATGAAGGTTATTTTTCCACTGTCACTTTGACAGTTGGCAATGTCAAAGAGAAGGTGACATAGCTCATCCAAACCCTGAAGCTCTTGTTGAGATGTGCTGAAACCAGCAGATAAGGGGCTTTACCTGAATTATCTATATGAGAATGTCTTTCCTCGGGTTGCCCAGTTACAAAATCAATAGTCAATCTGGTGCAGTGATGGAATGACATGATAAGGCCACACAGCGCGGCAAAAGGTGAGGACAAGAGTTCGTCAAAGTGTCAAAGTTCAGAAGAGAAGTTTAAAATGTAGCCTAGTGGGTGGGAAATGTACCGGCAAACTCTCAAAAAGTCTGCATTTCTTCCAAATAACAGTCCAAAATGTAAACAATGGATGGTGCTTATTATTTACATGAACTGACTGAACTCATTGTATGGCGGATATCTCCTAACCTGGCCTAATTTCACCGGAATTGGCTGAAATCAACCTGTAATGAGTTGCGGATATCAGACCCAAAAGCAGACTGAGTCGTATGCAGAGATGGAGAGAAACCAGGGCAGACTGGAGGACGAAGGGTGACTCGGAAGGTTGGCTGGTGTGAGCTTGGCGTGGCTGGCGGAGAGTGAGCAGGTCAGTAGTTGGGCGTGGTCCCGAGGCACAAGGAAAAGCAGAATTAGACACTCCAAAACAACCGCGGACGTAAATGAACCAAAACTACCAGGAAACTAGGACCAGCCTTAGCGTACAGCCTGAGCGGAACAATCTGGCGATGAGTGGCTGAAGATCCCAGGAAGACATACTACAAGGCTGATGATCTGAGGAGAGGCGGGTGTGAGCAATTGCAGGTAACAGAAGCCCGGAGGAAGGAAAAACATGGAGAGGACTAGTGTCACGGCCGGGTCAGTGACGCTTGTTTGGTTGCAAACCACCTGAAAAGGATGAGGATACTCCCTTGTTAGTGGAGCGTTTTGTAAACCAAGAAGTTGTGAGTTTAAATGGGAGAAGAGGAGACATCAAATTGTAATAACCATTTAAATTACAATGGATGGTCTAACTACATATTTTATTCGGTATGTATGTTAGAACGTCAGTTTTTCTGAAACTTTTTGCGCACATAATGTTCACTAACAAGAATAAATGGATGCTCAAACATCACGGTAACAATATAGGCAACAGCACAACACTTTTATTTTACCTTCAAAGTGTCCGCGGTAAGAGCACATTTGCGGCAAAGTGAATGGCAGCTGAGTGGATAACCACCCCTAATTTTCCTGCCGTTTTTTCTGAATAAAAAAGAAAAGTATTTCTTACTTAAGTCCCCACAGACCTGCTATTTGTGCTTTTTATCCTGTAGCCTGCACGCCAGGGGAGCAGATCGACTATTGCCTCGACAGTGCTGGACCAGCTGGCTCTCCGGCAAAAGCTTAGCGTGGTTCTCCTTTCTCTTTTATACCTGCTCCCCCAGATGACTGCAGCTATCAGTGGGGCAAGCTTTACACACAACAAAAAACATAATCTTCAGAGGTAGAGGGAAAAGAATTCATGTGATTCCCAGATCAAAAAATGCAGTCCCTCACTTTTGCAGCTCACTGTTTTCGCAAGGCACCCTGCCAGCAAGAGGTATGTGTGGTAACAGCTCTGCTCACTATTTCGCAAGGCACCCTGCCAGCCTGCCAGTGTATGGCACAGGACTTAGCTTAATTTATGAACAAAATCAACGAGAACAAGTTTCAAAACTTTCCGCTAATTATAAAGTATCTTTACTGTCACTTCAAGCTGTTCATTGAAATAAGTAACCGTCAGCATGACAGACAAGGCAAGAAAACCAAAGGCTCCTGCTATGAGACTACATCAGCCCACTGGGTGAAGGCTTGCATTTTTCTCAGTCACAGACAAAGATAGCTATCTTACAAACGCTAATTTACTGGACCACATCCGTGATACTGGGAACCAACCAGCCACCCAGTAGACAGCCTTCTCCCACTTGACCACCTCATCCAGTCACGTAAAGAGTTAGGCTAATGTCCATTGCCCTGTATTTTTACAGTTAAATATCCTTAGAACACAGTCTTATTCACACCAACGACCTGGGAGAAATTATTGTTCACTGTCTAGCTCGGGGACAGGACCACAAGTGTTTTTACCTTGTCGGCTCAGGGCTTAATGTGTGTTTCTTGGACCAAAACCCTTGACCATTAGGCTCCCCTACTACTTAGAGTAGTAGTGACCTACTCTGCGCTGCTCTGTACAGAGATTTCCATCACCTCACAGGAAAACTAATTGTGCGGCAGTAATAATGGGATTTGGGTGCCTTGTCAGAGCGGCGCGCAACGTCTGCTGATGAGATCCTCTGGGGACAAATCCCCACCGGAGCCCCGGTTCTGCAGAACCGGCCGACGACACATCCACTCCTCGTGTCCCTCGGAGCCTCGGGGCTCACAGAGGCTTTACAGCTAATCAATATCACACATCATCAGAATGGGTGGTGAGAGTGGCAGAGCGTGCGCGCGTGCGTGCGCGCGTGTAATTATGTGCCGGCGTGTGTGAGATCCATGTCTACCAGAACAGGATAGTAAAATCCAGCAAAGCAGCAGTCCCCACTAATAAAAAGGCTATTTCTGGCATGTGGGTTAGTGTGGAGTTATGGTTATGTTTAGTTTAGGCACAAAGATTTGGTTATGAAGATAAAGGTTAGGCTTTAAGGCTTAGTTCTTAGTTCTCAACACTTTCTGGCTTAGTTCTCAACACTTTCTGTTGTTGTCTTGAGTTTGTGACAAAAGTTATTCCAAATGGCGCTGCTTGGGAATAATATGACTTTGACTGCTCACATTTAATATTCACCTGATATATATATTTTTGCCACTCCACAGTATTCCTTCTCATCTGTTCCAATTCTGACATGTCACTGGGACAAACACAAATGGTCTCCCAGACATTTTAACACAGCAATGGCAAATATGTCACTTTGGTCCACAGAACTACTCTTAATCAATAGAGATGGATCAGGTGCTTAGCTCATCAAATGAAGTGATACTTCTAAATATAAACGGAATGAGGTGCAAAGTTAATCACCCTATGAGGTGACATAACTACAGATGGATAAGGTGCAGTGATCTGCTAGCAGCTCAGACAGTTTGATTTTGAATGGATAAGGGGCGATGAGAGTGTGAAGTTTGAGAATATTAATCACATAATAATCATATACGTGTGTGTGTGAGAACATGAAAACTGGTGCTACCATAATAATGGGGACAAACATTACAGCAAACTCTGATTAAACCACTAACATTTAACTAGCATGGAAACTTTGTGTTAGATCATAGAGGTTATGTCATAGAGGTCAGGGCTAGGTTGAGGTTAGGGTTATGATTAGCAAAAAACGTATACTTCAATAAGAGTTGTGATGTCCCAATTTAGATAGCCAAGTAAGACGCGCGTGTGTTCATTTTTCATCTAGATGATGTTGAAACAAAGCTTCTCTAATCTTTAATGCAGCAGCCTTTTTCTGTTACTGGTGCTCTGAACTGTATTTAATTATAACGCACCAGATACTCCACTCTGGTAATACTGTGGATTCACATTCAGCAGCGTTGTGGGAAGTCAACGAAATGAAGTTTTCATATTTTCTAATCCCCACTGAGTCTGAGGCACTGCTCTGCGATCATTCTTTTCCCCACTCAATAGGCATGAGACGTCTTCACTTATTCAGACTAATAATCCATGACCTTTAGAGAGCAAGTAACCGCTGGATGAGAGCAGAGCTGGGCACAGTTAATCAAAAAGTTAACTTCGTTAACCATTCATCCGTTTTCACCAAAAAGTTAACTTTGTTAACCATTAATCCGTTTTCACCAAAAAGGTAACTTTGGTCATCGTTAATCAGGTAAATCCTTAAAAATGTAACAGAAGTTAGCGGTGAACGTTAATGTTAAGTGTTTCTTTCACAGTGTTTTTTTCCACGCTTGATGCCTTGAGACTAGCGTGCAATCCTACAGCAGAAAACTAGGCAACATTTTTTACATTGAATATAGCATCTAGGTATGCAGCACAGCAAGCATTGGATTTGGTTTTGTTTCCCACTCTGGACTGAAGCAAACATTGGCTCAGACTCAAGAGAGTTTTAATAATATAGGCTCTATGTGTGAAGTTTTTGGCTTAGCTTAGTTTAGTTAATGGGACTAATATGAAACGGAAGTTAATTAGTCACTGATTTTCACTGTTAACTTATACGTTAAAAACAAAATGTTAACTTCCTAAATTAACGATTAATGGATGAACGGTTTGGTGCCCGGAGCTGGATGAGAGTTCCCTCTCAATGTACAAAGGACACATTTAAGTTCAAACCAGATGATATATACTCTTGTGATGTGATAATGACGAAAGTTAAGGGTTACATTAAAATTCAAGTTACTCCAACTCTCCAACCAAAGACTAGTAGGCAACAAAGAACGAAAACACTCATTAGGGTCAGTGTAGCTAACTGGACTATCTCAAGTTCGGTGGGGATCAAAGTATGATTGGCAGTGATTTTACTTATGGATTGCACAGTATATTTATTCCCAGACCTGCATGCATGGTGTTTATGAGGCAGCTACATAGCTGGAGGATATGAGCATTAAGGTTTTACTTCACGTTTTTCCCCATGCAGCTCCGGTTTCTAGTCAGTCCGTCATTCTGCGAGAGAAATTATGTGAGCGAGCAAAGCAAAAGGTTAAAGTTATGGGCATTGATATAAAGGATTGTAAGACTGTCATCACGAGGATGCCAGAAAATGCCATGGATGTCATGGTCAAAATGTAGAGTGAAATAATATATTAGAAGTCTATTATCAATTGCGCCTATGTAGCTCACAAATGGGTGAATAGTAGCAAACATGTTTTGATATTCATAAAGCCCATTTATTACAACGCTAATTATATTCTTTGTTCTAATTTGTGATAACGTAAGTTTTAGTATCCTTCAGTAGGCCACAACTGCCATGGTAGGCCCCTTGCATAGCCAATAGGACTACAGGGTTATACTCAATTCATAGTGTTTCCATGGAAACCTTCTTGCCGTTACACACACGTGCTATTATAGATGTATTCGGATAGATTTCTTTTTATCGTGCGATAAAATCGTGTCTGGTAGACCAAAATGTTTGTGATACCATGGTTTTATTTAAGTTATATTACCCACGCAAATTAAACGCCCCCTTGAGGTTAAGTGGCCTTGTCCCTAAAATTACTAAATGAACATCCTGATCATGGGTAGAAAACCGTTATGTAAAATAACTCCACAATTGTCAAATTGTTCACTAGGATTCGATTTGAAATGGAGAGATAGATGTACAGTTATTGCAGATGCATAACTGATTCAAACTTCAAGAGAAGTTTCTGCCACTGGACAAGTAACAGATCTGGCCCATTAAAAAAAGTGAATTTCACAAAAGTGAATATCAAGCCCAGCTGTCAACACTAAAATTCCCTACAAAGTATTGTAGATGCGAGACATTATATGTTGTCTTTTCTTTATGCATCGAACATCATGTCAAATGTGCATCAAAGACCTTTTTATTCATGTTGTAATCACTCATTTCCTGGCGGTACTTTTACGGCAACCCTGCATTTTGTGCTCAACATTTCAAAATACACTCACCGCCTATATAATGCTCATCCCATCATATTACACTCATCCGTTCCCATTGCACTCATACTTTATTAAATATATCCCTCTACATCACACTCATCCCTCCATATTAAAGTGCACTCATCCACCACTAACACCATGCAGTATCACACCTCTCCACACTACTGATTCTATGGGCTCCAGAGCCTCTGTTACGGGGATCCAAAACACCTCAGACTTCACGTCCAGATACAGTATTTCACGCTCTGTGCTGTAACTCTGCCAGTTTAAGAAATTATTCAATTTTTGATCCCAGCTACCCAGATATACATAGCGTCTGTGGAGTACAGTATACTCCCAGTCAGACAATACATTGTTTCAGCCAGTGGGTCCATTTTTCATTTAGACCAACTATATTTCAGGTCAGAAATGTTTTAAATCAATACAGCTGATGAAGTAACACACTTTTCCCCTCGTCTTTGCCCTGGTTCTCTGCTGCACTGCAGGTGTGTACAAGACAGTAGGAAGCCTGCTGGCTCACTTGAGTTGCCTAGAAACTAGAATACACAGTACCGTTCTATAGATCGCTTTATTGATGGGATGATTGGTGACCTGGTTTAACCTTCTAACGGTGTGCGTGATAATATGATGTACACCTTAGAATGGTAGGATTGATAACATGATGTACACCTTAGAATGGTGGGATTGATAACATGATGTACACCTTAGAATGGTGGGATTGATAACATGATGTACACCTTAGAATGGTGGGATTGATAACATGATGTACACCTTAGAATGGTG
>JACXGJ010005618.1:0-18294 GCA_016801105.1 Esox niger | reverse complement strand
CGTGGCTAGTTTTATCCAGGGGTGGATCATGTCTCGGCCCTTGTCAATTGTTTAAACCAATAAAACATGAGAGAAAAAGCGTTGGTTAATGGCAGATGAGAATGTGTTTATGGTTAAATACAGTTGTTTCAAAATGCTTGTTATTGTTTTGGCCAAGGTCAGTTGATGTAATTTAGAAGCCATGGGAAGTTTGTGAAATTGCTTCAGTAGGTTGTCTAAATAGGAACAGATCATTGTTCACTGAGTTCATGTTACAGCAATTTACTGAGATATGGTCATGGTCTTTAAGACTTGGAATTTTGATAACCTTTGTTTGGCATTCACATATAAATTAATTAGCAGAAGCTCTTCTCCAGAGTACACACTGTCATTGAGGACAGTTGAATTAGAGACAATGGCAATCCTCATTATATCAGAATGTTTCTCTAAAAAACTCTTCGGTGCAGTACAGGCTAATGGCTTACAAGAAATATATATGCTTTGAGTCAACCCATGAACCCACTGATCCAAGATACTCACTAAATAAATGTTCATTGATCGCTTCATAAGCTCATCTTTTAATCCCCTTTTTAATTGCTGAGATACCCCGAACACGTTCATTGAAATTATTTAGCAATGAAGCTGGAGTCGCAACCTATTCTAGATTCTGTTCAAATGATTAAGACCCAAATGCATCTTCAGTAAATGCAGTTAGATTCATTAATGCGTTGAAGATATTATCTTTACACTAATCCCTGTTTTTCTTGGGATTTAACTTGAACTCATAGCACCTAATTAAAGACAAACACGTGCGCTTCATTAAAAAGGTTCCCTACTACTTAAACAAAAAACATTAGCATGAGACTGGTACATTCGGATGGGAGTTCCATATTCTGTCAGCTTCAATTGGACTTCCAAAGGACTTGGTAGCACAATAAAACCACACAAGCAATTAGTTATCGAAGGAAGGGTCCGGTCAAGACGGAGCTGGACCAGTGTTTGGGTCGGTTGCAGGGAACATTCCGTCGCGATGTCAGTCGGGTCCCCAACTTAATTGGGCACGTTGTGTGAATGTGGCCCATAAAAGCGAGCCTCCACCTGGCCCCCGCCACACACAGTCCACATCGACTCCTCCGCTGGCAGAAAACCCGCTGCGTGTCCGCCAGGTCAGGGAAGCCATGACCCAGTTGGGCTCAGAGCCCGGGCTAACTCAACACGTACCACCACCGTGGATGCGGTCCATTGTTTGATAATACATTGTCTGTGTTTCTTATAACTCGTCCAGGTGCCAAAAGACTGACAAGCATATGCTAGAAGGACTTTTTCTGTTACCTCAGTATCAGTCTGGCAATGTGATTTAGTGGACACGCTTGCGTTTGACGTTTGGATTTGGACACAAATCAAGGAAGACACCGAGTGGCAGACAGGCGGTTATTTAGTGGAGGATTTGATGTTTCTGACAGATGTGCAAATGTGACATCTTTCAAAAGAGGTGCCAGGCAGGCGAAAACTAGTTTGTCGTTCCCGTGCGGGGGGAACAGGCTGAATCCAAGCAGCTGGTTGTTAGCTTAGCCATTAGGAGTTATTTTGATGTGTGAGGAGATTAACTGGGAATTTACACTTAAAAGTAGTTTGTCTGGGTTAGGGGAAACAATTTGAGCGACTGTATTACTGCGCCTACGTCTGAAATGGCACCGCGCTCATAGTGCACTGACCTCACTTTATATTATAGTGATTACAGTGCAAACCCCCCTTCACCTTATAGTGAACAGAGGGGCATTTCAGATGGTAATATGTTGTTTACAAGAGATTACATGTAACATATTTCAAATAGTGCCTGTCTGGGACTCTGTCTGGGAGGAACTGAACGGTCTCTCATAGTGTCACACCCAGTAGAGGACTTTAATTTGAGTGGTAATCTACAAGGTCGTCTGTGTGTCCATGTACCCCATCACGCTTGTCCACTTGGAGACAGCCTGAGGAGAACAGACCGTGAACTGAGCCCCCTAACATCCACCGTCAGCGCCATAGCAACTACCTCCAGACCCCTAGCAACCACCTGACCCTGGTTACCTATGAGTGACCTAACCTACGAGGCCCCCGGGGAATTGGGCAAGCAATCTTTCCAACTGAAAGTTCACCATGGAGATTTCTGTACCTTTTCGACATGCTAAAGCTGGCAGGCTGACCAGCGGTGTGAGGTCTTTTATCCAAATAATTAAAATTGGAATACACTGTTGACAATACACCTTATATTTGTGTGTATTTAATGCACAGGTAGAATTTGGACGAAGAGGAATTATAAGTCAAGGTTCTTTGGTGGTAAAAGTCGTCCTCCGCAAATTATGCATTGTCATTCTGAAAATGCTGGATATTTATGATAATTTAAAAGTTAAAAGTCACAAAAGTCATAATCTCGTCAGTGGGGTCCGATATTTCGAGTGAATAAGAGAGACTACACTGTGCATGTAATTTCAGAGGCAAAGTGTGGCTACTTTGAAGAATCAAAAATATAAGTGTATATTTTGTTTAATACGTTTCTGGTTACTGCATGAATCCATGTGTGTTGTTTCATAGTTTTGTTGTCTTCACTATAATGTTGAATATGAATGTGGACAATATTAAAAGCTGTACATACAGTCTAAGGGTATTTTAAGTGTCCTGCAAGTAACTGAAGAAATTTGGGCAGTTATGGATTAAATTGTAAGTAACTTAAATAAACGCACAAGCTCAGCACAAAGAGAGTAGCTAAAAAATACAATTTCCTCCAATAATTTCCTTAAGCACATGCCAAACATTAGTTGTAGTGAGTTAGTACCCACATGACATTGGAGATAAGCTAGTCTAAATGAGGCACGTTGGCCTCTGAATGGTGTGTGGGCAGGCCCATTAAATGTAAATAGCACTCATTAACCTCTGCAATGACACTAACCTCGCTAATTACAATGGATGCTTCAGTCCCATGGGTTCACATGCAGCACAAAGTGGACGCGTCTCAAATAGCACCCTAAGCCCGACAGACACCCGGTCTAGAGAAGTGCATCGCACAGGCGAAAGGTTGTCATTTGGGATGCGATCCCGCACAGGAGCCGGCGCCGGTCCGAGAAATTAATTAGCCGGAATTCTTCCGATGAATGTATTTATTTACTGCGTTGTTTAGTGACATCAGTTCTTCCACTTTACCTGGGATGAAGAGGGTAGGAGCGGAACGGATGGGCCACGGCCTTTACTTGAAAAGTGAGGTCCAACAGTATGTCACACTATATGTCTGGCCCCAAGCGTGCCATTTATCCCGTCCCAGCTGTGCCTCGGCAGTCATATTGTAGCCGGGCTCATTCAGCCTCACAGACGACAAACGCGCACAGCCATGCTTCCATCTTGACACGTCTTCGCCAAAAAAAACAACCACCACTGTCAGCAAACACATCAGAGAACATTTTTATCCAATTATTTTCCCTACATGGACTGACGGGTTAACACTTGATTTGATCGCTGATACTTTCGCGGTCTATCGGCCATTTCTCACTTATAATAAAAACGTTGTATAAAATTAGCTGTTTAAAGATGAAGAGATCAGCAGATGGTGTTACGATGGGGATTATTTCCTCATACATTTCTCCTCTGAACGCTCCTGAGTTGTGCTCAGCCATGGGCGAGGATTCGTAACGTTCACATAAAACAAACGTCAAATGAGGAACACGCATGCGCGTTTACTTGTGTCCTCGTACTTTGCACTGTCTGTTGACATCCTGCTGGTCATGAAAGAGACTCATAAAAATGTTTTACTGGGCGCATCATTCAAAAACGGCATGAGTATTAGCCAGGGAGGCGAGTGTTGAGAAATGTATTGTTTTGTGAAATGGTTGGTGCGCGGCTTTAGGAGTACCAAGGTTGTGGGTTGAATTTCAGGAACGGATCTCATACACCTACTAACAATGTGTGCACAGAGGGCGAGTTTGCTTAGTGGTATATGACAAGAACACCACTCTGGGAATATATATGAAACACGCTGTCGTTTCTGAAGGGTTTATTGACAGGAATAGCATCAAATTACAGCTGACAGTCTGCACTCACACCCCATTGTCATTTTGTAAATTAAAGTGCTGAAATACATCTGCCCCTGAATCCCCCTGTCTTTTTTTGTAAAGGTAAAGAGTGTTGAATTTATAGCAAAACATTCGTTACCATTTGTACATTTTATTAACGGTACCATTACTGACATACCACTGTAGACATGGAAGCTACTATGGCTAAGTAGGTTGTTCTCAAAAGACGTAACATTGCCTCAAAGACGTTTAATTTTCCTCCCTGAGGAGACATTTGAGTCAGTCTGTCAGCCTTTTAGTCGGTTCAGTCAGTCTATAGAAGCTCTAAAATTTGTCCTAAACGAAAATCTGGAGCTACAAGACCTCTGGGGATATGACAGACCTCCACTCTGCACACCAGAGTCAATTGATTAAATCATGTCATGTTCAGCGTTTGAGCGCTCCTTCTCCATTAAAGGGATTGTTCAGTGGTTTTCTTTTATGTCTCCTTTGCGTTCTACTACCCTATCGCGTAACCTCTCCCCCTTTCTGACTCTTCTCTGGCTGTCTCTGATCTTGTCTCTTTCTCTTCTTTCTTTGGCTGTCTCAATCTCCATTACTGTCTCTGTTCCTATCGATTTAAAATCTCTGTCTCATGTCTGAGTGTCTCAGTCTCTATTGCGGTCACTGTTCTTGTCTGTCTCGGTTCCTATCAATTTAAAATCTCTGTCTCATGTCTGAGTGTCTCAGTCTCTATTGCGGTCACTGTTCTTGTCTGTCTCGGTTCCTATCAATTTCAATTCTCAGTCTCCTTCTGTTGCTGTCTCAGTCTCCATTCTCTCTTCTCTCTCCCTCTCTTTCCCCCCTAACCATCTTAGTGTCTCCATGTTAAAATATCAATTTGGTTTCCATTAGCATGGGATGTTGTTGAAGCAAATGCCTATTGCTTCAGCAGATTAAACAACACAGAGAAAAGAATCAAAGACTATAACTCACACACAGCAACACCTCACATTAATGAGTGCAATTTATCAACAAGATATATACCACGGCTACATACACATTCTATAACAGAAGACAAAAAAAGATGCCTGGCAGTTATAAATTTAACAATTATCCTTACAAGCAGAAATTTTGAACGAGAGCAAAAAAGCATATTTTTTTGTCATATCTGATTTTGCTGCACTGATGATGACTATTTTGCAGGTAGATGAAAAATGCTACTGAATCTAGCCTAGATGTTGGATTTTATATTTTATAGGGGTGAAGAGAACAGCCTGGAGGAAATGGTCAGAGACAGGTCTTGTTTTAGCTGTCTGTTTTTAACAGGTTTATATTAATATTCCCCGTTACAGAAAATAATTTTCACTTCGATTAAGTGAAATAAATTCCTACATTACTTAATATTTTCATAATTTTTCATTAGTGAAACCTACAACAATTTTTGCAACAAAAGGATTTCATAAGTTAAAATTGTGTTCCCATTTTAATATACAGCACCGTGCAAAAAGACCATAGGTCAAATATTGATTGATAGATGTGGGGTTTTTTTTCTCTGTCTGCTGTCCTTTTAGTAGTTTTATTATATTTAGAAACTTTTCATTTTGGTTATTTTTGAATGCATTTTCAGTGTACAGAATGGTTGCAAATGGGCAAATGCGCTCGTCTGAAGCGGATCTCACCGAGCCACTCTGCTTCATATCACTGAACCAAGCAGTTTTAGCCACTACACACGTACTGGATAAGGATGAATTTCCCAGCCAACGTGCCAAAACTGAGCTCGCAGGGCCCCCACATACCACAAGGAGTCACTAGAGCACGACAAGCCAAAGATACGCGTCATCCAACAGTCCAACCTGGTCAGCACTCAACCATTTTGAGCAACCCAACTCTGCACCACAAGGCGTCTAGGCTATGCTGTGAGCTGGACCTCCAGGATCAATGAAGCAGCTATAAGCGTTCATGTTTTGACGATGTCGGTGGACAAATCAACAGTCAGTTGAAACTCGTGGATAAGTCATAGTGAGAAATGTAATCACTCCTCTTACTGTAGGTACATTATGGACATTTTCATTAAATAAATCCCATACGAAGCACATTGAGATTTCACCAGGCAGCTCAGGTATTTCCCTCCAGATTTTGGAAAATAGAAAAAGTGAAATGTTGAAGTCCCTCTTTGCCTCTATCACTCTCTCCCTTTTTCTAATCTCCCCCCCTCAAACCTGTCCAGAAATGTTGTTTACAAAGCATACCTCCTGAAGGAGTTTCTCCATACCCTCCCCCCATTACCTCCTCGCTCCTGCCATCCTTTCGGCTGAAGTACTGAAAGAGCACTTTACTGATACTGCTTACTGTACAGCAACTACTGGGAACAATAGAGGAAGTCATGCAGAATGCATGACTTTGACTTTGTCATTCTCAGGGAATGTGAAACCTGATAACCATGAGTAAATCTAGTTAGCATATTTCTGTGAAGTAAAAGACGGCCTACTCTCATGGGGACTGTGTTTTACATTCTGATACCATCCTCCCGATATATGTCTTTCTCACACACACACACACACACGCCTCACTATTCTCCATTTCTGTTCGTTTGAGTCGTGTTCCCTCCCCGCTCTCCTCAGTCAGGGCTCTATAGCAGAAGCTTTCTCAATCCCCACCTTGGCGACCCCCAGCCATTCTGTGGACTTGTTTTGTATTCCAGAGGCGGCACATCCAACTCAGTAACATATCATCAAGCCCTTTGATTAGCTGAATCCAATGACCTACTTCAGTCCCACAACACAAGTGTGAAACATCCGGGGCTCCTCGGGTAGAAGTTTGCGAACTCCTGATATATTTCATTTGTCTCTGAGGCCCTCAGGAGCAGATAACTTTGAACCACAGAGATCAGCGATCTCTCACACTCCAAAGGGCACATGTAGCCTATACATTGGCTTGGTGTTAAACACCAGTATGTAGCAGAGTGCCTTTGACCAGTGCCCATAGGGCAGAGTGGGCAGTAATGCCTCTCTAGCTTATGAAAACCAAACAGGCAGGAGATGACACGGAGACCCATGCCTTGTTATGGTATCAATGGCATGTCTTCAACGCCGGCACAATCAAAAACCAAATCGACTAATGCGCCGAACCGCGCTGTCAGCCCACGGCGCCGACGGGAACCGTGTCCCATAAACGCAAAGACCGTATTAACGATGCATATTCCTGACTGAACTTAGTAGGCACGCGCGCGCCGGCTGAATCTCCAAGCGAACCCTGGGTGTACTTCAAGTGCTCGCATTCACGCGTCGATCCCATCATCTCATTGGCTGGTTGTCGAGTCATCGAGCCCTTCGGCGAGCCTTTCAGAAGCTTCAAAATCAAGCGAGGATTCCACTCAGTCTTAGACTTTGCGCCCTGAGCAGAAACTTCTTCCCATGAATCTCAGTGTGTTACCTAGCAACAACGTAGTGAAAACTAGTATGCCAAGAGAACAATAGTCAGACTCAGGCAACAGAGAGTATATCAAGACGTCTCTAATTAAGGTATTGGTTTCACATTTTTGCATCTAGCAAAGGAATATAGCGCTATAAGTGCTGCTCTTTCTCCCTGCAGAACTTTCTAGAAGTTCTCAGTTTTACCCTTTGCTTCTTTGCAGTTCGGAGGAACTGCAAAGAAGCATTGACCGTTAGAAATCCAATGGGCTTGATTATCTGGATCATTTCTTTCTAGTCTAATATTGCTGCATCTATTGTCAGCATCAATGTGCCTTTTCATTAGGGGAGACTAGACCCGAGTAGACCCAAAAATGGCCGGTTTCTACCCACCCGCCAATCAAAAGTTTTTGAATTTCTGGAAAAGCAATACTGATAACCTGTCGTGTTGAATCACACCATATCATGCCTGGAGGGCAGTCAGGCTTCAGAACTGGCCATGGCTGTCCCTCTGCCACACTGAACTTCTTAAATTACATCTTATCTTCTACAGTAAAGAGGGAGTACTGTGCGGCTGTTGTTACAGACCCGGCAATTTTTTTAAACTCTGTCCATAATCGCATCCTCATGAAGAGACTCAACAACCTGGTATTCTCAAAGAAAAGGCTTGCCGGGTTTCATTAATACCTCTCACACGTACAGTCTGTAATGTGGAGTACCGTCTAAATGCTCCTTTTGGTCAGAACATTTTGGAGACTTAACTGTTCGCTATTTGAACTCATCAGCAAGTGGCCACTTGATAAAGAGCTTAGGGGCCAAGTGTTTGATTTGAGAGTCAGCCAAACGGTACAGCCAAAACTGCCTCAGCACTCCTAAAGCCGTGCATGTCAAGGCTAAATCTATTCTACCAGCCGGTGAGCAAAGTCATTTTCTTATATTCTGACCGACATCTTAAGAGCTCTCTCTTAGCTGGCGGAAGTTGGAAGAAACGTAAATTCAGCGTTGTCCTTGTGAAGGTGCTGTGCTTAAAAAGATGTTGATGTCGCCCTAAAACGTCACCGTCATATTTTCCGTCTCGGGGCTTTAACGAGGCTTCTGTGGGCTCGGCGGTGTCCATTTGACGTCAGACAAACAGACGGACAGCCGGCATGAATACACGCGTGTGCATGCGTTGACTCTAAGCCCACATCTGACAAACATTTCGCTCGCCGCCTACTAGGCGGGAGTGTTGAAGGTACAGTGTTTGGGAAGAGCAATCTCACGTTTCATTTCCCCGTTGCCCTCATCGGCCACCTGTGGCCATACTTCTTTTCTCTCATCCCTCTAACTCTTTGCTCCACACCCCCATCCCCTTCTCTACCTCTTTCCCTGAACTCAGACCGTCCCTTCCCTCTCTCCCTCCCTCCTCTCCTCTCTCCATACTCCCTGCCCTTCATCCAGTTCGTCGTTTATTTTATTCTTTATATATTCAGTCAGATACTCATCATGAATGCAGCTGGTCCTCTCCCTTTCCCTTCCTCCCTCCCTTCCTTCCTCCCTCCCTCTCCCCTTCCCCTCCTTTTCAGCTTCCATCAGCTCTCTGGGTCGTCAGGAGAGCAGCTCAAGCCCATTAGAAGTGTTGGGAGAAATAACCTTAGCCATGAAATGGAAGTGCTGCTTCTCAACAAAAATAAATAGCAATGTAAGAGAAGAGAAATAGTTGGTGACTGAACAACCAGCTTGTCGAGGTGGAGGACCAATCAAATGTGTGATTTCTGCCAGGCAAGCGACCATTTATAATGATCACTACCGCTGTCATTACTGCTGGCATGCTGGATCTGTGTGAAATTGCGTACAGTAGGTCATTCATTCTGTGTCACAAAAATCACACTGGAAACACAGTTTTTCTGGTGTACTGTAGCAAAAGAAATTGCCGCCGCTTTTGTGACTGTAAGTCATTCCCTAAAATGGTCCGCAACACGCCCACATGGGAAAGTCAGTCCTCTACACTGTTAATTGTGCCCCCTCCGCAGGTTATTGTCCACTGCCTGTTGATTTGAGAGCGACTAGTCATGAAAACAGAGAGTGACTAAAAATGGCCGCCCAATGCGCGCCTCCTGGAATCAGGAGTGATCCGTTGATTTAGGTTTCAAGATGAATGACTGTGGGAGTGCAGGACACGATCCGACCACACGGTATATATGAAACCCTGTACCTCGTTGGCCCGTTTTCTTTGTACTTCCACACCTAAACTGTGAAAATTATGTATTTAATGTAAATGATAATTCCATTCAAAATCAGAGCTGTTTCAAAATGGGAATGTCGAAAACCAGCCTATTCAGATGGGTAGGAACCTGGTGACATCATGAGAAAATGAAGCTAACAGACTAATAGGAGTTCAACTGGTTTCTGTGTCCCCCCAGACATCCAATCAATTTTCTAGTTTGGGAAATTGCTCTTCACAAATACAATCTTTTTGTTTCCCTCTGACCATTTTAATTGAAAACAATCCCAGGTCAGATATTAAATTGTTACACAGAAATGATTTGATATTGAAATAAAAAAGCAGCACTGGGGCTTTAAAGTACATCTATACAAATTCCCAGCTCTCAGCTCAGTGTTCAAATAATAAGAATGCCAATGGTATATTATTAGTACTGATATTATGTCAATGGTATAGACACCGTTCATAAAACTACTAGCATCATATGATGAGATTATTTTGCCTGGCAAATAACGACCAAACATTTGTCAGCATGTTACAACGAAAAATCACTTGAAAGCCAAATAAACGGGCGACTTAGACATTATTTTAGATATTATTTTTAGCAACACATCCTGTGTGCACCAAACTTTAGTTTATTTAAAATGACATCCTTTTCCTCTGATTAAAACAGTAGATGGAGTTTAAGTCACAGATCATACTCACATGCACCATAATATAGCCATTCACTGCCATTTTGGATTTGAATCAGGACACAGGACGGCCAACTGGGCTGAATTTGGCACAAAATATGTTAAACCCATCAAGAACCTGTGATGGAAATTTCATCGATAGACACTCAAAGGAGTAAGACAGAGACAAAATTCTCTTGGCACAATTAGCAGTTTATTTGCAAATAGAGAGACGCGTCAAATGCTTACAGAATAATCATTCGAGGAGCCTCTAAAGTAAATTACATGTACAGCTCGTATTTATTATAGTTAAAGGGGTGTGGCAAGATGCCACCCATCAATCTTAGGTCACACAGGTGGGAGGGTTGTCCCCCCACCTTCCTGCCATAATGTTCACAGTTGTTTTTACCTAAAGGGCCAACTGCCCCTACTGTCCCCCACAATCACATTCCTAAGGAACAAAGGACAGATACCCTTAATGGTTTAGCCAGTTGAGCAGATGGTCAGAGAACCTAATGATTCTCTGAAATAATACTGATGCATGTCACAACCAAAGACCAGAGTTACATACCAGGCAATAGATAAGCAAACATGTCTCCAAAATACATTAGTTAAGAAATTGCCACAACAAACCTTCGACTGGGCCTGGGCCCGTTCTTTGAAGAATGGTCCTCACCGTGTCAAGTCACTGTCGTTATAGTTACATGACTTCATCTAACATTAATAACCAGGCCTAAAATGTACAATGTCCCCAGAGCGTGTCCTTGTTTTTTAGGGGATGACACAACCACACATACAGATATCCATCAAATACATCGAAGAACCTGGTGCTTAGCCACCAGCTCATCCCCCCCCGTCAAGGACAGCCAGGCCGATCAATCGCACGGACATGTCTACGCGGGGATTCCCGGTGGGCAGCCAAGCTATTGATCCGGGACAGAACCCGGGTGAGTTGGCGAGGCGCCTCAGCGCAGCACAAGGCGGTGTCTAAAAGGGCACCTCGCTCCCCTCGGGCCAAAAGCAGGGCAGTGCATGGGCAGTAGGGGGCCGTTTGGGATGCGCGGCATCGATCCGGAGTGGAACAACGAGACCTTGATCGGGTCAGTCGAACAGACGAGATGGCCGTTGTCCTCACGGCGGATACATCCATCACTCCATCTGGTTTCTGTCATGGCTAGGCCATACCGAACAACGGCCTCCTGTTAAGCACTGTAAAGGCACAGCCGCTGTGACTCAACCACGTCGCAGCTCTTCAGGGGTTCCTCACTCTAGTCAGTCTGTTAAATAGAACTTTTGCCAGATCTTGTCCATACCAATTTGTGCCTATTTCCTGGTGTGTGTCAGACTCCCAGAATCCCCGGGCTTCGCAAGTGTGACGCGCTTCCCTGATTACAACAGTCAACGGCCGCGGTCGGCCATCCGTGAAGACCTCAGCGGGCTCCCAGATTTACGCCCGGCTCCGTGGGCAACGGCGCTATGAGAGACAGCGGCAGGGAAATGTCTGATCTACACGAATCATCGTGGCGTCCACGATGCAGCGGGCCAAAACGCTGAGATGCCACGAGCAATGCGCCGAAACCTCTGCACGCCGGCGGGATGCTTTCGACCACCACGAACAGGGCCCGCAGCACGTGGGCGTGTGAAATAATTCACACTGACAGCTGGAACTTTGAGGAGTGCATCAAGCACGACGTCTCACCTTAAATGGCACCGTGCGTCTGCTCCGGTGTCGCGCGGCGCGCGGTGCATAATGCCTTGAAGTGGGGAGGCCCAACGCGGCTGGCTCTGGTGTGCCCGACGCGCTGGGGGTTTGAACGCAGCCCGCGGCTCCTTTGGCAAAAACTATCAGCTCTTTGTTAAACCCTACTGTCTCTATCAATAAAGCATGAATGCCCGAAAACCTAACTTAAAAAATGAAAATGCATTGAGACCCAAGGGGGAATCTGTCCGATACGCCGCAGGTAAAGGCTGTTCATTGGTGAGATGGAATGTAAAGAATACAGTGCTTGGCTGTGGTATATTGGGCATAAAACCCTGAGGTGTCTTGGTGGGGTCAAACCTGTAGTATACAGCCTCTTATAAACTGGGTTATTTAAGCCCTGAATGCTGAATTGCTAACAGCTGTGGTTCATTTTAGCAGCTATATTTCAACCAATCCGCATTCAGGGATCCAATCTCTCCCGCCAGGACACTTTCTTTTATCCTTGGTAAATTGCCACTATTTTGACCTCTGAAATTTTTGTATTTCCTGTAAGAAATGTGCTATGAAAATGTGATTTTATTTTTATTAACTGGTTTCTAAAGTATTACAGATAAAACTGCAACCCTCTTTTCAAAATGTTGGGACGCTATGTAAAATGGAAATAAAAACAGAATGCAAAGATATACTGATCATTTAATCCCTATATTCATAAGAAAATAGTACAAAGACAACATATCAAATTTTGCAACAGAAATGTTTTATTGCTCCTTTAAAAATACATGCCCACTTTTGAATTCGATAACAGCAACACGTTTCAAAAAAGCTTGGACAGGGGCAAGAAATGACTGGAAAAGTTGTGAAAAAACAAAAAAGAACCTGGTGGAACATCTCAATTTGTTTAATTGGCAACAGGTCAGTAACATGATTGGGTATAAAAATTGCATTGAGTCTTTTAGCATTGAGGATGGGGAGGCGAGCACCAGATAATATAATTAAAAGATTCAGAGAATCAGTAGAAATCTCAACACGCAAAGGAGAAGGCCGAAAACCAATATTGGATGGCTGTAATCTTCGGGCCTTCAGGCAGCACTGCATTAAAAACAGACATGATTTAGTAGTAGAAATCACTTCATGGGCTCAGGAACACTTTGAAAAACCACTGTCTGTGAACAGTTTTTCACTTCATCCACAAATGCAAGTTAAAACTCTACTATGCAAAGAAATCAGATATAAACAAGATCCAGAATGTGTCTGAACTTTTTGGGAAACAAGGTTGTGTTATCTTGTGTTTGTGGATCATTTCCAGTATATTATGTCTAAGAGCTGTATTCAGGCACTCCAAGGTGTGTGATACATGAGTCCTTTGAAATACATTATATGTTAGGAATATTCTGTATGAATGAAGTCAGATGATTATGAACTGCACACCAATGAAATTGGACCTGATATATTTTTTGTCATACCCAGAGGTTTGTGGTATATTGCCTATATAACATGGCTAGGTGATGTATTCAGGCACTTGTTGGTCATGATATATTACCAAAAACCATGCCTTACAATTATGTTAAAGGTCCCTTGTCATGAAATCCATTATGGTCTTTCTTTACAGTTGTTATTTCCTACGAAAATATTGCAGGGAAGTTCAGAAGAAACCTTATTTTGGTTCTGATAAAAATCCTATAAGAAAAGTCACAAAATAATCCAATAGGATTTGTTCCTATAGAAATGTCATAAGTAGAAATCCAATAAGAAACCACTAAGAATCCTGCCTCCAAATCATGATAAAAAAATCCTTTCCCATGAGTTTGCTCACTAGGGATTACAGCAACCTTCTCAGCGTCAGGCAGGCCTGCAGAACATCGCAATCAGGCAACAACGAGAAGATAAAGGTGTGTGAACATTAATATAAGAGCACTGATTGCATGCATCTATCATTGCATTTGTGTGGTGGCATGGAGGTGTTTCCTCTAGGATTTACACGCTATTCAGGCCGCAGTTACACTCTGATCACATTCTGATATTTTTCTCAATTATTGACAGGCAGCCATGACTGGGACAAAAAAATGTGTGCTCTGGAAGAAGATAATGACGTGAATGTAAAAGCACAACTTTTTTTGACTATGCTCTGAAGGGGAAAAAATTTTAAAATAGTTTGAAATGGGTTGCAGTTATGGTTAGGATTTGAATTAAGAATAGGGACTAATGCTCTTGCTAGCCTTCTGGGTTAAAATGTAAATCCAGTTAACTAATCACAGGCCTTTTTCTTAACACCTGAAGAAAGTTCTGTGCTGTACATGGCTGGGCTGATGCCTGACCTGTGACTTTGTGCCAATAACTGTAGTTTTCAAGGTACGACTGTATGTTTTCAAGTAGCACAGACAAACTCACAGACAAACTCACAGACACTCACAGTAATTAATCCAGCTTGATCTAATACAACAGTGAATTGTGAATCATGTTTCTAATTACCCACAACACAGAAATGTGATAATATACCTCGCTATTCCTCCAAATAAATGTTTTTATTGTGTTTCCATGGCAACTGTAAAATCCTTAATTATACTAATAAACAATGAGATTGAATTTCAGTTCCTCGCGCAGCGCACACTTTCCACTCAGTGAACTCATTTAAGAAAACCAGCCAGTCTTAATTTCAATTTCCGGGAAAGGCTAATGTAGGCAGATTGTTAAGTGGTAAACATTAATCACCATTGTGCAAAAAAAATTACAAAAGCATTGTAAGTGAATGATTGAAGTGTCAAAGAGATGTAAGAAATGATATCCTACTACATTAATACACCCATTAATGCCAGTTGTACTCCAAATGCATTTGAGATTTTTACACACGAGGGGTTTTTGATTAGCTGTGTATAGGCTGAGCAGTAGTGAGCAGGTCTCCGGATAGAAGTTCGGGGGAAAGTTCACACTCAATTGGTTTTAAATGCTGTGAAAAAGTACATTTGCTTTAGTCATCCATTTTTACCATGGATGCTTTTTAAATATAGCAGAACTTTAAACCCACGCTAATGACTGTATGGCAACAAATACAAGACCCTAAAGTCCATGTACCAGAAGTGGGTGCATCATCCCTCTGTCTTTTTGGTGCAATAAACTTTGTGGTTTAACCTGAACAGAGGCGATAGCTGCTGCACTCACCAAATTCCACTACCACACTGCTGTTGTGTTTACAAATGAAATGTTTTATAGTTTTCAACATGTGTTAGTACGTATTTTGCATTTCTGCTGTCTGTGTTTCAATCTCCCAGATTTTGTGTTTTGACCAGACTCCAGCATCTACCGCTGTTGTCCTAAATGTAGCGGTCAGTTGATAAAGCAACAAGTCAGTACGTGCCAATGTGTAATCATAGTTAAGCTAAATGGCTAGCAATCCTCTATTAATGCTAGCTGTGCCTACTAATGTTAGCCAGCTATTATGGTCAGCACAAACTAACACTTCATGTAGGCAATTTGAGCTGATTTGTTAGAAAATGGCTAAGATTACTCACAGTGTAACTCTAATGACAAGTTGACATCATCTTTAACAGAAACTGACTTATTATTCTATGTTGTCCAAGCAGTTGTTTAGCCAAGCTAATCTGATAGATTTAAGAGCCTTCAGTGGATGGAGTCTTACTTCCTGTCCAAAGAACCGTAGAAATTCCATTTTACGGACGGGCCCTCATTTTCCACCACAATTTGCTGATGATATTTGAAATAAAGCCCAACTGAAGAAAAAGGCAGGTAGGAAACTTTTAACATGCTCTGCCGCTAATGTGAACCGTCACGAGCGCTGTCTGCCATTAAATACGACAGGGCCCTCTGTAGTTCTGCCACGTAGCCCGGTTTAATGCCATATGGCATCAAGCTGTATTAGTGACGCCACATTAAACCGGGCAGGATATTAATCTTTCACAGCTGCAGGTGTGCTGGAGAAACCGCAGTTCTGGTCTGGTATGGCCTTTTACACTTTGCAACAAATCCATTCCACACATTTTAATTAGCTGCCATCTTCTAATAGTCCAATTCTCGTCCAACTGCCCACATCCAGTTCATAACCCAGGATGAGTGGACTTTCGATTGGCAATCTGGATGTAGAAGAGATGTTTGTTGGTCCCTCCCAGACTGCAGGCTTGAGGCTGGTTCAGACCACCAAATGATATTTCCATTCCAGTGTACATCCGATTTCCGAGACTGGGTATTGACAGGGACAGGAGATGAGGAGTTTTGACTCACTGGTCTAGACAGGAGGTGAGGAGTTTTGACTCACTGGTCTAGACAGGAGGTGAGGAGTTTTGACTCACTGGTCTAGACAGGAGGTGAGGAGTTTTGACTCACTGGTCTAGACAGGAGGTGAGGAGTTTTGACTCACTGGTCTAGACAGGAGGTCAGGAGTTTTGACTCACTGGTCTAGACAGGAGGTGAGGAGTTTTGACTCACTGGTCTAGACAGGAGGTGAGGAGTTTTGACTCACTGGTCTAGACAGGAGGTGAGGAGTTTTGACTCACTGGTCTAGACAGGAGGTCAGGAGTTTTGACTCACTGGTCTAGACAGGAGGTCAGGAGTTTAGACTCACTGGTCTAGACAGGAGGCCGTGTGAAGTTATATATTAAACTTTTTGGAAACATTTTGATTGGTTAATTTGCATGTGCCACAAGCGTGAACCTCCTCCGCAAGCTGATTCTTGCATGTAGTTCCTTAAACTTTTCTATTTCATTTGTCGACTTAGGGGGTGTTATGCTGCCCTTATGTATTTAAAGTCTACACCCAGAGAGATCTCCCAGATCCTATAGGCTATGCTATATCTAGCTGTAGCCACCAAAACAATTATATGAGAAGGAAATAAATTGCACGTCCACAAGACATCCTATATCCAGCTGTTAAGGCTCTGAGTTTTTAGCTGGCTAGATGAATAGCAGGATATCTTCCTCTGTATTTGAAGGAAACATTCTGCTACTCAGTTATTCTGGTACTATAAAAGACACAGACTAGGTAAGATGTTACACCACTGTCATTCCTGGCCCCTTGACAATGAGGAAGCGATGTTAATCTCTGTGAAGAGCCGGGGATCCGCAACACAGGGAGTCTGTACCTGGACAAACATCGTCGTGGAAATTTTAAGTTAAAGAAATAAGGGTGAGTGTCTCTGAGTCAATAGTCCTTTTCTTCTGAGCTCAGGAGTAAAACAGAGTTACACAGCCTAATGAAACCTCACTGAATCCCCTCTTGTCTGAGGCATTTGGCTGATATATGTAAGACAGCGTGACAAGCTAAGATGAAGAAAAATTGAATGCACTCTACATAGGCTGCATAAATCACCTGCCAGCACGTACGTTCCTGTACAGATCGTAAGAATAACAGGATTTATGTACAGACCACGGGAATAACAGGAGACATCTGTTCATTTTCCTACACATATAAGAAATAATTGAAGGCGTTTTTTTTCTCCAAATGATGCCTTACCATGCAGTTTAAAGAAAACATGTACACAGCATAGACTCTAATCACATTCTAGGTTTTTCCATCACAGCCTCCTTTGATTACCTGAATTAGGGCCATGACATTTCTCTGCTGGTATCTGCAGGTTAGCAGACTATGTACGTAAGCACCTTCCCGCATTTATAAGTGCCAGACCCATCATGTTTGACAGGCGATTTCCCGTCATCAAGAAAACATACTCTGTCCACATGACGCATTTCCTTCTGTCAGCTGGCCCTCCCGCATAATATTCTGAAACAAAATTCAAAAATGTGTGTGTTTATCTGTGGTTTTTTTTGTCTTAATTCTGTTTCTGTCTTTTGTGTTTTCCAGTACTGTATGTTAAACGTCTTGGCGACCAGACTCTGCACATTATAATTGCACTGTATATTTGTTTTGGTGACGTAGCTGTGACTGGGAGACAAACGTAGAGAGGGAGAGAGGAAGAAGAGCGCAGATCCTGCTCTCTCACTTTAATGAGGCAAAGGAATCGTTTTAAGCCTGTAAAGTCTTTGAGGTCCTTTCTCTCCTCTGCTCTGATCTCTCTGCTCTCCGGTCCAGCTACTCTGCCCCCATTAGAGCCGTTCCTCTCAGGCAGGTGTCAGCCTGCACCAGATGCATGGGTCTTCTCCCAGAGCCCTTCCTGTCCCATCATTAGGCCATCAGCGCTGCATCGCCGTGGACAGAGAGAAAACAGGCGGCGGCAGGAGTAATCCCGCTGCTGACCTGTCCGGATGAATAATACATTGTCCTGCCAGACTGACGTTAAACAAAGCAGGGGCCGACCGACAGACCACCGCAGCACGAGAGAGAGAGACAGGGAGAC
>JACXGJ010005617.1:0-38236 GCA_016801105.1 Esox niger | reverse complement strand
CTGGCTTTTTTTCTGTAAGGGGTTAATCAGCGATTGGCATCCAACGTTAATGCTTCATGACCGTCCCCTACTGTACTGGAGTGTGATCACAAAAAAGTCGTTTTCTGCGGTGGATACCCATTTTCACAACTACTGTTTCTCTTAAAAAATACACACGCCCTTTGGCATTATTCATAGTTGGGAGGCAAAGTAACTACGCATCTGACTGAACTGCTTCCCAAATCAGTTTGCTAAATTTGAAAGCTAGCAGTTGTGTTGTCTGTTGTGTCAGTAGAAACGAGTGGCACACCGATTTAGCTTAGATATGTATAAACAATATTCGAAAATATGTTCAATACGCTAGCTAGTTAATTACATAACGCCTAAGAACGAATGTAATTTTCGAATAAACTGTCAATTGTTTCATTAACACATCATAATGTGACAACGGTATGTTGAGGATAAAGATTAATCTTTCTAGCCATTGACAACTTACTACGTTGGTCGCCAGTTATTTCGGAACAGGGCTGGTTGTATACATCAACTATTGTGTCTTCCCCTTTAAAACGTCTAGTGGTCACCTTGTTGTCACGGGAAGCAGTGGTCCACTCTCGTTGAAAACAAGCTAACGTTAGCTAGCTAGCGAAACATAGCTCGCTAGCTAGCAAATATATTAGCAATACACAGAGTTGCAACGAATGGCTGGTTATTGGGATGTTTGTTACTCCACATCACTATAATATCAACAGGGAATAGAATATAGAAGTAGCTAAAGTAGCAGGTAAGGTAACACCAAACTATCCTTGAATTTACTGATTCAGTATTAGGGCTAGCAGTCAGGTTAAGGAACGACTGCTTGATAACGTTAGCTAACATTAGTTCATAGTATTGGCCTAGTCGGGCTAAGGGAGCAACGACATAGATAGCTACGAGAGGTTGTCACAATAACGTTACTGTATGCATATCGTAAAATCACGTTTTTTAGCTAGCGACAATTAACATTAGCTAAGTAGTTAGTAAAATAGCCAATGCTACTACGTCAACGTTAAAAGCTACATGGATGAATTAATCTAGCTTGCTAGTAAAGGCCTACTCGTACCTAACAAGCCTTGAAAAGAAAACTAGTGAAGAATGACCTGACCGACTCTGTCCAGCATGATCATCAATTAAAAATCACAGGAAATGTTGGTTGTCGAGGTATGCTGGTGTGCTTTCTACTATTGAAAACACATGTTAGAGACTACCACACTTTGTTTTGTACAGTATTTTGGACTGACACTTGGTGGGGATGATATTGGCCAGTATGATTGCAGCTGGATCACTGTCCAGAGTCCATATATGACAAAGTGCCAAGTTTCCCATAAATTAATTGATCCAGAAGAGGGATGCATTATGTATATATAATTGCAAAATTACTTTCCATGCATCTCTTTGGCAACTTCCAAGACAGGTAAAATGGAGGTGCTGTGTTTCCGGTTGCCGGGTCATGGTGATGCAACCCTCAAAAGTATGAACTCCCTGAGGTCCAAGCAGCAGTTCTGTGACATCACCATTGTGGCCAGCGGCAGACAGACATTCCGGGGACACAAAGTTGTCCTAGCAGCCTGCTCCCCTTTTCTCAGGGACCAGTTCTTGCTCAACCCGTCTTCTGAACTGCAGGTGGGTGCCAGCGACCGCCTCCTTGATTTACACCATTTGGGATATGTTTGCAAAATGTTGAGCCTCATCTCTGCAAAGCAACACACGCAGTATGTCAGACATCTGAGTATTTAACATGGAGATAGGTATAAATAGTAAGCTTTCGGTGTTATACCAAGGGAAGATTGTCAACAGAAGGAAAAAAACAATTGCACCCTTGAGTTTGTTGAGGGTATCACGTCAATCGGTCCACCGATCCAAATATCAAATTCCACCCACACACGCACCTATCCATGCATGTGAAGTGTAGACACCTTGATGGCTTACTTACCTATTCAATAATACATAATAACAGAATGTAATGTTCTGTTCCTATTTTGCCACCTAGGTTTCAGTCCTACACAGCTCCTCTGTGGTGTGTGAGCTTCTCCAGTCCTGTTACACCGGGGTGCTCCAGTTCAGCCCCAAGGAGATAGTGAATTACCTGACAGCCGCTAGCTACTTGCAGATGGAACACGTTGTGGAGAAGTGCCGGGGAGCCTTGGGCAAGTACATGCAGCCGAGGAACCCCAGTTCATCAAAGGTTAGTTACCTGTTCCGGACAACAATTCTCTGTGTTTTGTCAGAGCTTGGAGGCGACCTGTTGTGATGTCGATTTAAAGTCAGACCGTTTTCTTTTTAAAGGCAAATGTTTACAGAACCTTACAATGTGATTTCACAAAGGCATCAAAATGGACCAAGTCGTATTGTTCTTACATTTTAAGAAATTCAACCCGCCAGTCTTCATTGTTTGTCATTTTGCCACTTGCTTTTAGATCAAGTCAGAGGAGAGCAACACGATGCCAGTGATAGTCAGCGGCAGTAGTCACTCACTCTTGTCATCCTCTGCGGACCATTCTCCCTCCCAGCAGCCTCCAAGCCCTGGACAGTCACAGGACGATGACCAGACAGACTCTAACACACAGACGGACATACGGCACGATGACGACACATTGGACGAGATTAAGGTAAGCAGATTGTGGAACAACAACGTTTCTAGTTGAATCAGCTGAAGAGAATCACACGCGCTCCAAAACAGCAGTTTACTGGTTGTTTGTTTGAATTGCCGGCCTTGTAAAATTTAAGGCAGTTGATCTGTCCTTGAGAAATTAACATAACCAATGTTTCCTACAGGGTATCTCGGGACGTTGGAATATTAAACTAATTTCTATTTTACCCCAACACATGTAACCCCCCCCCCCCCACACACACACACACACACACACACACACTTTTAAAGGAACCATATTGAGTTTCAGCCTCTATTATTTTCCAGGTGAAGGTCACAGAAGAGGACGAGGGCAGGGAGGATTATGACGTTTTCCGAATCTGCATCGAAGATGAACAGGAGCCAGCAGAGCGTCAAGAGGAAGAGGAGGGCACTGAGGAAGCCACAGAAGGGCTCCAGGGGGGCCGCTACCCAGGAACGGACAGCGTCATCGGGGAGGAGGGCGAGGGAGACGATGTGACCCCAGCCGAAATGGCCCAGCGAGTGGGTGGTTTTGAAAGGGAGGGACTGCGTGCCTGGAGGCGGAGACTTACCGACTCACCCAAGGTGGGACGCGGGAGGGGTAGAGGGAGGGGCTTCAAGAGGAAGCGGGCCTCTTACCGCGAGAGAGAGAGGCGGCCTCTGGGCATGCAGTATCAGGAAGCGTGGCGCCTGCCCACTGGGGCAGAGCTGATGCAGGGATTCGGCCTGGACTTTGGCCAGGAAGCCATGAGGTCAGGGTTCCTTTCAGAGGGTGAGCTCCCAAGGCTGGACTATGGGATGGGAATGGCGGAGGGCCAGGGAGATGACCTGGGCCCCAGGGATGGAAACAGTCTTCCCCATTACAACCTGGATGACCCCAGTGGGGATGGAGGGGAGGGCAGTATGGGGATGGGGACTGTTCCAGCTGGGGTCGACGAGGCGGGGGATGAGTCGGTGGCAGTGGTGGGCTCAACCTCCAGCACGTCAGGGCCGGTGGCGTGCGAGCACTGCGGCCTCTCCTTCCCCTCAGCCCAGTCCCTGGCTGTGCACTCGCGCGCCACCCACCTGCTGTATGTGTGCCCCTGCTGCGGGCAGCACTTCAACCACTCCAGCAACCTGAACCGCCACATGGCCGTGCACCGTGGTGCCAAAGTGCACAGCTGCCCATTGTGCCACAAGACGTTCACACAGAAGTCCACACTGTGCGACCACATGAACCTGCACAGCGGCGAGCGGCCCCACTGCTGCGCCTACTGCCACTCTCGCTTCGCCCACAAGCCGGCACTTCGGCGCCACCTTAAGGAACAGCACGGTAAGACCACTGGTCAGAACAGTTTGGAGGCACAGGCCAAGATGGAGAGAGCAGTTCCTGGGGGAGGAGAGGAAGGACCTGCAGGACAAATTTGACTTTTGGCAGGAACACTAATACAAGGTGAAGGGTGAGGAGAATGTCTTCCTTAAACCCACCACTCGGCCAAAGTGTACACTCATCGAATTTGGATCAAGTGTTACAGATTGCGGTTTGAGGTTAAAAAAAAAAGTTACAATATGGGTCAGGCAAGTGGCTGTGTAACTGCTTTCCAATGAGTGGCTTGGAGCATGCCTTCATATTTGAAGGTTGGAAGAAGACTGTGTGTACTAGATGGACTTGCTAAGGTGAAGGGAAAAGCACTTGTTTTAGACAAGGTGCACAAGTCCAGTCCTTTTTATGGGAGGTAGAGTGCGCTGCACTGGCTCTGACTGAAAATGTTAAGGTGCTCCTCCACAGAGAACATTTTGCTGTTTGAACTTAGTTTCTTTTTAAATATTGTTTTGGGAGTGACAACATTGATCTAGCAACTGTATATTGGGGAAACACTGTGGACTGATTATTTATCTTTCAACGATTCAACAGCTTGGGAAACTGACTGACAATAGGACAGTAGGACTGAATATCCATGCCTCTGTTTTAGAACTTGTTTAATTTTTAACTCACCGGCCGACCAATAAAATATTTTCATTTGTGTATTTGGTGAAGATAACGTTCTTATTGATGACTGGTTGTTGACCGGTTGTGTAGTTCAGGTTGTTTGTGTCATTGTGTGTCAACTACAATTCTTATGCAGTTTACAGCACTAAGGGGATTCCAAAATAATTGGAAATAAAGTGTATAGACTTATTTACATTTTAATGTTGTTTTTACAGCCATATACTAAATTGAATAAATATTTTTTCTCAGCATTTTACTCAAAATACCTCAATGACTTGGCAAAACAACTTTTAGAAAGCTTCTGAAAATACATGGGAGCTTCCTGTCTCGGAGATCTCCCTGATCAAGGCCCTTCTCCCCTAATTGGTCAGTTTGGACAAACTGCTCAAGGTAAAGCGTTGGTGGTTCCAAACTTCCATTTAAGAATGGTTGAGGCCACCATGTTCTAGGATCTTCAATGCTGCAGAAAAGTTTTGGAACCCTTCCCATGATCCGTACCTTGACACAATCCAACATCAGAGCTCCATTGACAATTCCTTTGACCTCATGGCTTGATTTTTTTGCTCTTTCCAAATAACATCCAGTCAATTAAATTTGCACAGGTGGACTTGTGTGGTAGAAACAGATCAAGGATGATTAGTAGCAACAGGATGCACCAGAGCTCAATTTCGTGTTATAGCAAAGGGTTGAATACTTGTTATATTTCAGTTTTTTGTACATTGTCAAAAAACATTTTGCTTTGTCATTATGAGGTATTACCTGTAGATTGATGTGGAAAGAAATCGAATTAATACATTTTAGAACAAGGCTGTAATGTAAACGCAGTCTGAATACTTTTTGAATATGCTGTATTAGTGTAGCTTAATACTTTTCAATACAAAGGAAACTAAGAAACCTAGACTATGGGTGTATTTCAGGAAGCATGGTTAACATACTATGAGTTAAAACCACAATTCTGGGTTGACTGACTCTGAGCTGTCGAACAGAGTTTATGGTTTCAGATCAGGTGGTAACAATTAGTTCAGTCAACTCTGAATTAAGTTAACCTTGAGTAAACCACGTGCACGAGGAGGCTTACGGAACGCAGAAAACGTGAATCATGGCAACAGGAGAAAAAAGTCTCATACCCTGTACTTCTCCCCAGTAGAGTTAGATACAGTGGGGAGAACAAGTATTTGATACACTGCTGATTTTGCAGGTTTTCCTACTTACAAAGCATGTAGAGGTCTGTAGTTTTTAGCATAGGTACACTACTGTGAGATACGGAATCTAAAACAAAAATCTAGAAAATCACAATGTATGATTTTTTTAATAATGAATTTGGATTTTATTGCATTACAAAAATATTTGATCACTTACCAACCAGTAAGAATTCTAGCTCTCACAGACCTGCTAGTTTTTCTTTAAGAAGCCCTCCTGTTCTCCACTCATTACCTGTATTAACTGCAACTGTTTGAACTCGTTACCTGTATAAAAGAAACTTGTCCACATACTCAATCAAACAGACTCCAACCTCTCCACAATGGCCAAGACCAGAGAGCTGTGTAAGGACATCAGGGATGAAATTGTAGACCTGCACAAGGCTGGGATGGGCTACAGGACAATAGGCAAGCAGCTTGGTGAGAAGGCAACACCTGTTGGTGCAATTATTAGAAAATGGAAGAAGTTCAAGATGACGGTCAATCTCCCTCGGTCTGGGGCTCCATGCAAGATCTCACCTTGTGGGGCATCAATGATCATGAGGAAGGTGAGGGATCAGCCCAGAACTACACGGCAGGACCTGGTCAATGACCTGCAGAGAGCTGGGACCACAGTCTCAAAGAAAACCATTAGTAACACACTACGCCGTCATGGATTAAAATCCTGCAGTGCACGCAAGGTCCCCCTGCTCAAGCCAGCGCATGTCCAGGCCTGTCTGAAGGTTGCCAATGACCATCTGGATGATCCAGAGGAGGAATGGGAGAAGGTCATATGGTCTGATGAGACAAAAATAGAGCTTTTTGGTCTAAAGTCCACTCGCCGTGTTTGGAGGAAGTAGGATGAGTACAACCCCAAGAACACCATCCCAACCGAGAAGCATGGAAACATCATTCTTTGGGGATGCTTTTCTGCAAAGGGGACAGGACGACTGCACCGCATTGAGGGGTGGATGGATGGGTCCATGTATCGCGAGATCTTGGCCAACATCCTCCTTCCCTTAGTAAGAGCATTGAAGATGGGTCGTGGCTGGGTCTTCCAGCATGACAACGACCCGAAACACACAGCCAGGGCAACTAAGGAGTGGCTCCGTAAGAAGCATCTCAAGGTCCTGGAGTGGCCTAGCCAGTCTCCAGACCTGAACCCAATAGAAAATCTTTGGAGGGAGCTGAAAGTCCACATTGCCCAGCGACAGCCCCGTAACCTGAAGGATCTGGAGAAGGTCTGTATGGAGGAGTGGGCCAAAATCCCTGCTGCACTGTGTGCAAACTTGGTCAAGAACTACAGGAAACGTATGATCTCTGTAATTGTAAACAAAGGATTCTGTACCAAATATTAAGTTCTGCTTTGAATGAGTGTGTTGACAGGTGTCTTTTATACACGTAACAAGTTCAAACAGTTGCAGTTAATACAGGTAATGAGTGGAGAACAGGAGGGCTTAAAGAAAAACTAACAGGTCTGCGAGAGCCAGAATTCTTACTTGTTGGTAGGTGATCAAATATTTTTGTCATGCAATAAAATGCAAATGAATCATTAAAAAATCATACAATGTTATGTTCTGGATTTTTGTTTTAGATTCCATCTCTCACAGTTGAAGTTTGCCTATGATAAAAATTACAGACCTCTACATGCTTTGTAAGTAGGAAAACCTGCAAAATCAGCAGTGTATCAAATACTTGTTCTCCCCACTGTATATTAATGAATGCACATGCAGAATATGAGTGTATATCCAAGAAAAAAGCAGTACAGTATCAGCAGCAAAAGAACGTGAGCTAGCGTGGCAGAAAAATGCTGACTGAGACAATGCATTAGTATAACTGAAGTAACATCTCGGTTCTTCCCCTCATTAAACATATAATGTGTGCGTGTGGGTGCAATATCAACTTCTGTGTTTATTTATCAAATGCCCAGAATAACACAGCGTCATTCTGAACAGTGACATTTTTATGACATGGCACACATCTACGTAGTAAGAATTAAGAAATATAAAGCAAAAATATAGGAATAATATACATACATATTTTAACTAGCAGCAATTTTAAAGAGTAGGATGGGAAATAGAACAATATGGGTAGAAGTATTGAATATTATGAGTGTAAAATGCCTGTGAATGGTACATACAAATACATTTTCTAATGTACATTAAATGTACATAGAAAGACATCAGAGCATTTGGAAAGTTCATGTGCGATCAGTAATGCTGGTTGAGGAGCCTTATGGCCTGTGGGAAAAACAACTGTGTCTGGAAGTGCGCGCTCCAGTGCTCCTGTAGTGTCAACCAGACGGCAGTAGCAATATGAATAGACCATAGCCTTGCTAGCTGTAGTCTTTCATGCTCCGTGCTTTCCTAAGGCATCATGTATGGTAGATGCCTTGCAGGGAGGGGATATGGCAGCCGATGATGTGCTCCGCAGACCTCACCACCCTCTGGAAGGACCTTTGATCGGAGTGACTTATGACCCATACCAGGCAGTTATGCAGCCTGAGGGGATGCTCTCAATGGTGCTCCTGCAGAAGTTGAGAATTTTTAGACATGACAAACTTGCCTTTAGGCAGTTTTCACTACCGAGTTTGCGTGTCTGGCCCAAGAGAGGTTATCTATTTATGCAGGTGCAACCTAAAAGACAGCAACTGGCCGCAACGAATGATGAAATAAAAAGATGTACTTCCAACAAGAAACATATACTATCACTATAAGCAATCTACCTAGACACCTTTCAGTGGCATATTTAAGTAGTAAGTGAAATTTGCTAAGCAAAAAACAAGTACCATTTTCAAAATAGTACAATTCTTTGTAAGCCTAACTGCACATTAATGCTGTGGAAAGACTTCCTATTCACATAATCTCATTCATTTAGTGAAGAAGCTGTGACAGGAGTATGTGTGATCTATGCAGCCAATCACCCATGGAAACCTAAAAATATAAACTGATTTGTGCTTCTCACAGCTTCATACTAAATAAACTGATTACTGCTTAGGTGTTGCTAGGATCAGGGGCTCAGGCCCCCCCCCCATAATTATACATGTATAGATCAGGGGCTATTTTTTGTGGACTTAGTTTTGATGAGTTTTGTGGGTCTGTGACTTAGGAACACCACTACGGTGTACAGAACTCCGGGTTAGTTGGATAAAACCTGCTAGCGTGCAGGTTAGCTTCAAAGAGTATGCTGCTGTATTAACTGACTCTGAACTGGCTCTTTGAAACCGTAAACCCAGAGTTTCCATCAACTCTGAGTCAACTAACTCTAGGTTTTCACTAAACCTGCTTTCTGAATTAGCCCCCATGTGATGTAACTTTGACTTGGGTACTCATGCACAAAAATTACACTAATTGACTAGTTATGCACAGGTCTTCTTCGGACTGAAGAAGAGATACTATTGCGCTTTTATACAGTGTTATTATAATAAGTTAAAAAACAGAATATGTCCCATTTGATGCAAGGCCTCATCAAACCACAGGACGGGAAACACTGATGGGGTTTCTTGTGCTCCAGAACAAAGCTACTAGGCCACCATATCAACACACAAAATCACTGCTCACGTGGTTGTTGCCATTTCAATTTTAATGGAAATGTAACATCTACTTCGAACAATAATAAGTGACCTTGACTTATTAGGCATTGAACAACAATACCCAAAAGTACAGCATTGAAAACACACAAAGCTAACTCATTGATTTGAACAAATTAATTTGAAACAATCTCCAATGCGTCGAGCATCTTGGCTCATAGGAAATCCTCACTGTACACCACCTGGTTCCTCTTGTCACGGTAAGAGCCTTTGGCGCTGTTCTGCACAGCTGTTAGAGGGATGAAGACACAAATACATTAGTAGAGAGTTGATACTGTGAGATACTGCTTGCTAATCTGAAGCTGTTTGACTATTTACCCAGAGTGGCCCAGACTGATTTGCCGGTGGCTGCCTCCAGCATGGGCTGCTTCCTGGCAATGCTGACTTTGATGGGGACATCTCCCACCATACTTTCATTTAACTATGGGAAGGGAGTTGATAAATGTACAGGTTTTGCATTTAGGAAGTTTATCAATACATCTCAGCATGGTTTTAAATATGGCACTGACGGTTGGTCTGTTCCTCAGGAAATATTTTTGTGGATTTGAAAAAATTAATTTTATCCCAAACATCTTTGCTTGTAGTGATATTATTTGGATAGTAAATTGGAATCACCCTTAATGGATTTTAATTAATTTGGGATTATTTTTATGGAATTCTACTGCGCTGCTGGGAAGTTACTAAAATGAGCATTGTGTGGCTTCCGCTATAACGTCTGCTCAAATGTTCAGGCGACCAATTAACTTCAAAGATTGACCGGGGGAATGAGAATGGAGCTGGAGCTCAACTTACCTCCGCTACAGCCTGGTCTGCTGATTCTATCTTCTCAAAAGTGATGAATGCACAGCTAAAAACAAAGAGGGAGACGTTCAGCAGGCACAGACGAGAAGTAAACAGACTTAAAACAATGCAGGGAAATATTAACATGGAGTCATTTCTTTAAATCTGAAATATTGTAGTCACTCAGCCATACTTGCGTGGGCTGTCCATTGACAGGTCAATGATAGTGCCATGTTGGCTGAAGGCCGTGCGCAAGCTTTCCTCCACCAGGCCATTTCCATTGACATACACTGTGTTTCCCTTCCTCATACCCCTCCTCTCCGGATACGAGTCTGATCCTGAGGGAGCGAAGGTTGAAAAAACACTTGTAATCCCTACATGAACCTATATGTTGAGAGGTACCTTTAAAAATGATAAAAAATGCATCAAAGCCTGAGTCTGATAAAACAACGCTGACGTCTGAAAGGACCATCTCGCTCCCTCGACTCTCTGTCTCCTCCCCTGTCTCGGTCGCACTCTCCATCCCGACTCCTGTCTCGCTCGCTCCTGTCGCGGTCTCTCGGCTCTCTGTCTCTGCCCCGTTCTCGCTCCCTGTCCCTTTCTCGCTCTCTGTCACGCTCCCTCTCTCTATCCAGCTCTCTGTCGCCTCGGTCTCTCTCTCGCTCCGCATCTCTGCTGGCGGACAGCGTGCCTCCCCCCTCCTCCTCGTCACGAGCTGCCCGGTCGCCTGGCGTGACGAAACTGAGTCACAAAGGGAGAAATATTTAACTGTCAAACACAGCATATAAAACATGATTTATAAATTCATTAAAAGCTTTCAAGCTTACCTCTCATACAGAGATTTCCTGTGGGCCCTTTTACCAGACTGGAGTAGAGATAGGAGTAGGGTACCAGAATGAGTTATATGCAATTAAAAAGTATACTTTGAAAGGTAACCTTTGAATGATTCCTGTGACATTAGTAAAAGGATGCATTAGTAAAAGGATGCATTTTTTTAAGGTACAGATGTGGGATCTTAATTTGACCATCTTGTAAATATATACTGCTCAAAAATATTAAGGAAACACTTAAATCACACATCGGGTCTCGATGAAGCAAATATATTTAAGATCAAAATCTTTACTGTACATTGTGTAATTCGTTGAGAACAAAATGTAGAAACGGTCAATAGAAACCCAAACCACCAACTGATTCAGGGCTGGATTCAAAATCACACCAAAAACCAAAGTAAACAATTAAATTCACAGGCTGTTCCAATTTACGTGAATTTCATCAAGACAACTCATAATGTGACTTAGTAGAATGTATTCCTGACAGCGTCTGGGCATGCTCCTTCAAGACCTGGATCAGGGCATCAGTGACCTGTCTGTGGTGCTACTTGGCGACATCGAATGCACTGAAACATAATGTCCCAGAGGTTCTCAATTGGATTCAGGTCTGAGGAACGTGAGGGCCAGTCAATGGCATCACTGCCTTCGTCATCCATGAATTGCCTACACACGTGGTGGCCACATCAGGCTGGTATTGTCCTGCACCAGGAGAAACCCAGTTCCCACTGCACCATCCCTCACCACAGCATCTCCAGACTCTCATGACTTTCACATGCTCAGTGTGAACGGGGAGCCAATGGCGGACCTGCCAATTCTGGTGATCTCTGGCAAATGCCAATCAAGCTGAATGGTGCTGGGCTGTGAGCACAGGTCTCCCTAGAGGACATCATGTCCTCATGCCACCCTCATGGAGTCTATTTCTGACAGTTGGGTCAGAAACATACACAACAGTACCCCACTAAAGGTCAGTATGTTGGGCTCTGACAGTGCTCCTCCCATTCCTCCTCACCCAGGAGCAGATGCCGGTCCTGCTGCTGGGTTGATGTCCTGTCCAGTTCTCCTCGCGTAACAGCCCATCTCCTGGTATTTCCTCCATGCTTTTGAGACAGTACTGGGAGAAACAGCAAACCTTGTGATGGCACATAAGGATATATGCCATCCTGGAGGAGCTGGACTACCTGTGCAACTTGAATGGGCTGCAGGCACTGCCTCATAATACCAGTAGTGACAAGGACACTAGCAAAACGCAAAACTAGAGAAGAATCAGTCAGGAAGGATAAGGAGTTAGCAACTGTCTGTGGACATCACCTGCAAAACCATTCCCTTTTTGGAGGTTGTCTTGCAGTTTTCTCTCCTGTGCACCTCTTTTTACTTTCATTTGCACCAAAACAAGGGAGCAAACGCTGGTCAGTGTGGTCCGGTCCAACCGACAAGCTACTGTAGCTCAAATTTCTGAAATGTTTTATGCTGATACTAATTGAAAGGTGTCACACACAGTGCATCACTCTTTGTTGCGTAGGGGGCTGTGTAGCCACAGACCAGTCAGGATGCCCATGCTGACCCTTGTTCACTACTGAAAGCGCCTATAATGGGCACGTGAGCATCAGAACTGGACCACGGAGCATTGGAAGAAAGTGGCCTGGTTATTTTACATCAAGTGGATGGGGTGCATGTGTCGCTTACCTGGAGAACACATGGCACCAGGATGCACTATGGGAATGCAAGCCGGCGGAGGCAATGCGATGCTTTGGGCGATGTTCTGCTGGGAACCTTGGGTCCTGACATTCATGTGGATATGCTTTGACACATACCACCTTCCTCAGCATTGTTCCAGACCATGTGCACACTTTCATGGCAACAGTATTCCTTGACGTAATTGGCCTCTTTCAGTAGGAAAATACACCTTGCCACAAAGCAGAAACGAGTTCAAGGTGTTGACTTGGCCTCCAAATTACCAGATGTCCATCCAATCGAGCATCTGTGGGTTGTGCTTGAAAAACAAGTCCAATCCATGGAGGCCCCACCTTGCAACTTACAGGACTTAAAGGATCTGCTGCTAACTTCTTGGTGACAGATACCACAGCACATCTTCAGAGGTCTAGTGGAGTCCATGCTTCCACGGGTCAGAGCTGTTTTGGTGGCAAAAGGGCGACCTACACAATATTATGCAGGAGGTCATATAACCTTAACCTCAATAAAGTAACATGTAATGCCTAACCTTAACAGTAAACTTAACCAACAATGCCTGGACCTTAAAGAAACCCCAATTCTAACTCTAAAATGAATTGTAAGTTTGGCCCTAAACCTAAACCCTTTGCCAGAAATTGACTTTTGCCTCACGGGAACCAGAAAAATCTCCCCATGAGTCCAATTTCTTATGGTTTTACTATATGTTTAAACTGGAAAGAAATGAGTGAAGCATCAAAAGTTGTCTTCTACATAATTCCATAAAGCCAGTGTCATGGCCAAGTGAGACATCATGAATCTGTTTCCAACCATCCCAATACAGCGGTCAAACCTTTTGTACTTAAACAGAAAAGATACATATGGGTTTTTCTACTCCATACCTCAACTAGTTACTAGTAAGAAAGCATTTTACAGTGGTTATATCTTTAACATAATGTTTCACCCATTGAATCCTTAGGGATACCATTTCCACAGATTGTTCGGTGAAAATCGATTTACGCTTCTCTTAATGAATTCAGAGCTTTCTTCTTTTTTTTTTACAAATAAAGAAACAGAAAAGTAAATAGAAATAACTATTGTTTGTCCCATAGCAGACAGAAAAATAAGAAACTGTACTTAATAAATATGTAATTATAAATAGTAATGTTGTCAAAATATGAATGGGGAAATTGTATGGCTGCTCTACTTCCACAAACAAAATAAGGTGGAAGATTGTTTAAGTCCTATTATAATCCAAAGTCATTTACATGAGCAACAGGGTTATATTAAGATCCGACACATGTAGTGTACATCATTTCATTGGATGATATGTTACTTACCTCAGAAAGCTCCTCGTCAGTGGAGATGCTCCTCTGGAATGGTTGGAAAGCCACTGGGCCTGGGACTTTCTCTGGATCCTATTAAATATAGACATACAAAAATTCCAAACCAGAAATGACCTATGATTGTATGATATCACAGACAGGTGCATAGGCCGGATTTAAAATACATGAATCTGTATATGTGCCAGCACTATACAAATTACTACGATGTATTAAAAATAGATTCCCTGATCCATTTCCATTAGTGTAATGTACAACCTTGCATGTTAATTCTTACCTTGAGTTTGATCTCTAGTGTTCTCGATCGTTTGAACCCAGAGTTTTTGTTCTCTGACTTGATGGCACTAATGGCTCCAGACTTGATAAGCATCTTTGCCTGCTCTGTGGCTGTCGCGGTGTCTAGTACGGGCTGGTCTGACAAAGCTAGGGAATGGAAAGAGTACATGTAGCTGAAAACAAACATCTTATTAATAATACAGCTTCAAAGACTGAGCTTTTTAAAGTGATCACAAGGCCACTTACTGCGTTTCAATCCACTCTGATTGGTCTGGCTGGTTGAACTCTGTTTCTTCAAAGCCATCAAGGCCTTTTTCTGGAGGTGTGAGAATGTGAAGATGGTGAATAAGAATGACAGTAGACTGCATTTAGAGTTCCTTCAGTAATGACATTAACACTTCAATATTGTTAGTGTGTCGATGACCGACACAACATTTAACAAGAGCCATACATTTGGGCATTTTAAACTTTATAGCTAAAGGAGAGAAAGTGGAAAAGACAGGAGAGTGTGATGGACAGAGTGTGGTGGAATTCTAGTGGGCCAAAACCGATGCTGCATTGGTATGTGTACTGGAGGGAGAATCTTAAACCACCCTAGGCCCTACAGAGGCTTACTTCTGAATGAATATCTATAAATGTGGGCAGTGGCACGTTGTCATCAGCTCCAAGGATACAGATACATACAGTTGCTGGGTATAGAGTTCTCAAGTCAAGTGGAGTCAGGGGATTACCTTCTTTTTAAGTTTGGCATATTTCTTCTGCAGAGACTCCTCTTCCTCTGTCAACGAGTTTGGGAACATCACCATGTTGGACCCAACAGTAAAGTATTGTGGAAAACTATTGATACAAAGACAGCATATGGTCAATATAAACGATAGCTACCCAGGGAATTAACTAGTAGACATATAGATACTGTAACTGCAAGGGCAATATCTTTACGCTAACTAATTATATAGTATTCTGTTGTAACTGTATAGTACTTACGACACTACTAGCTAAGCGTTACCTAGCTAACTACATACTATGTGCTACATACGTCAGTGAAAATCGACTCTTTAAACGATACATGCATTTTGCAGCTTTTAAAATGTTGACTGATGCCACTGTATTTAGAAATAGTAGATATTTTTTTACCTGGCTTTATAGCGCGCTAAAGCAGTTACCTACTGCCTTTTCAGTTTATTTTTAGTCACTCTTTCACGAACACAAAAACACAGACGCATGAATATGACGTATGCTGTTGGGTAGCATGTCTATAGAAGAAAATAAAAAAAACATTATTTCTGTTAAAATTCTGGAATATTTTTATTATGATTAATGTATGCAATATACATTTTGTTAAAGAAAAATAAGAATTCATGCTAAGATTACTTAATTTCATCTACTTCCGCCCTATCGATTTTAGCAATTTCCGAAGCGACGCGGAAAACAGTTGCCTGGACCAACTCCCAACTTTCATCTGCGGTTAAAATGGAAAGAATAGGTAAATTAAGATAATGTTTGCATGTGCGGTTAATATATTAAGCATACATTTCATCACATTGCCGTCGTTTTCTTGTAACTTGCACAAAACTTAATAGCCTTAGCAAGCAAGACAGACCGTTTACTTGCGAATTGCTGCAACAGTATACCAGTAATGATAACTTGGGACAGATCAGCTTTCCTATCCTCTAAGGTTTAATAGACAGCTCTGCTGTCTTATAGCTGTTGTCTTGTCATATTTTGATACGAGTTAATGGCAGAAGTTTATGTGCTATTGCAAAGAATTATGACAGTATTATATAGATTTATTCGATTTATGTATGTTTATATGTATTTCTGTGTATATAGAACATTGCAGTGCTATTCTTCTCAATCTTGTTCCATGTGTTACTGGCTAGATCTGCCCCCTGTCGGGCCCTCAGACCTCCCTTTGTCCCTGCTGGAGATGGGTTGCTCAGGCAGATTTGAGCTCATCACGCATCCACAACCCAATGACCAGCCCCTGCCCCCACAAAGCACGGTCAGTGTAACAGTCCATCAGTGGTTAGATTGTTCTGAGAACTCAACCTCCCTTTCCCAAATATACAAATGTAGTACTCAGATAAGAGCCATAGGAAATGCTCAATTTTTCACAAATTTCTCACCTACCTACCTACCCACACACACCTTACTGGGTCCTTTAAAGTCACAAAGTCCCTTGTCGTTACGTTAAGAGGAAAGGCCTTTAATTCCAGATATTTATACATCTCAATCTGATCTGTATAGCTTCCCCATGGACTTCCTCCCACCAGTGTGAGCCTGGAGACTGAGGTAGAGAACCACTTTCTACGTGATCCTGCCTGGCTTCCCATACATGACCCCGATGCTGCATTCCACAGGTTTCTCAAGTGAGTCTGCATACAATTTTTCTTAGTCCTCTTTTCTTGGCTTGTTTTGATGCCAGGTAAATCGCCCATAGAAACTGCTGTTTGTATTAATGTATTTCAGTGATTGAAAGTAGAATTTTCACTTCTGCTGTTCTATCACATCATCACAGAATGTCTTTGCATTGACATACTTGTCGTTCGCCAGGCTGGCAGAGAGAGATGTTAATGTGGAGTCACTGCTCCATTGTGCTCTGTCTCCTCTGCACTCTGGCATTTCCGTAGTCAGAGACCCAACCACAGGAATGCTCTTGGACTTCACTGAGGTAAAATGCACTTCACACTGCTTAGACATTGTATAACTTAATAGCCTATATGCTTTGTTTGTTTGTTTGGTTTCAACTAAAGCTAGTCCAACTCATGTCTGACTTGAACTTTAGTGACTTAGACTGAGACTCACCTTCTGTTATTTGTGATTTGGTCTACTTGTGTATTTTAATTTGGAGTGTATTTTAATTTGGACCATATTAAACAGAATGCAAGCAGCATTCAGTGGATAGACAGTGCTGCTCATGTTATCTAACTAGCACACCAGCCTACATCAGCTTGTGTGCTGCTGAAGAAAACAACTTCGGGGGATGTGGGTAGGCAGGCTCCTATCCACTTTGGGTCAGTCTCCGACTGGCTTCATATACACATCGCACAACACTCCCTCTTAACCACCATCCCCAAACATACTGCTTAACTTTGCTGATGTAGGAGACACAAACTGCTCTGAATTGCAAAACACTAGTATTTATTTGTCTCTCCTGTTTGAGCCTATAGAAAACTGAGCATTATTTGAAGTTGTCATATTGCTCTTTAATTCTACAGACATTTTTAATTCCTTCAAAATGTAATTACTGAATGACCAATTGAACATTCAGTGTAAATACATACTGTATGTTGGTGAGTCCGTATATGAATACCGTTTGTTATATCGTACAATTGTTTCTATTCTATCAAATAATTCAGGCAAATAATATACGGAGCAACTGGGCAAATGGTAAAGGACCAGCATTAAGCTGTCAAACAGCCATAGCTAACAATGTTGAAAGTACACAGAGTAATTTGGTTTGTCTTAGAGATCTTTCAGTAGATGGTGCAAAGTGTGTCGCACAATGTTCAGAATATATAAATACCAACAAGAAATCAAATTTGTGTTTGTTACAAACTCTGCTAGAGCAAACAAAAATATTCTGGCCCAGATACTATAGTTCCTATTAGAACATAAAGTGAGGAATTTTAATCCATGTGGAATCTAAATTCAGTGCAAATACCAACCTTCAAACCCTCTCTTCCCTATCCAGCAAGGTAACGTTTTATAACGGATATTTGTGGGGTATTTGCTTTCTCTGTATGGAAATTGATTTATTTTTAATTTTTTTCAAGTCATATGAGTCTTTTCCATGCTATAGCACATATATGACCTGAATTGGGAATTGGGTCTGCTTATTCTTTGCTTTTCCAGATATTGAGATTATGGGATCACTAACAACCATAGCGGTGGTACCCTATTCAAAATTCCTCCCACTCTGTCCAGGTGTTGCTTGAGGACACAGGCATCTCTGCTAAGAACTCTATGTCTCTGCAACGCCCACCTAACCCTAACCCCTCTGAGAGCCTCAGAGGAAGCAACACCAACTACCCCTTTTTGCCTGGTGAGTCTGACACACAGACACACAGACACACAGACACACAGACAAACACTGAAAGCCAAGTGGTATTCACTGAGTTAAATTAACATTATTTTTGCTTTATATCTTTCTTGTACAGGAGGCATGGAGGAGCTGACACTAGAGCAAATCAAAAAGAAATCAGATCTGGAGGAGGACATAGACTTTGAGAATGGTAATTTGACCTTTATTCAACAGATTTGCGGTGTTGGGGGCAGTGGTATTTGATGAAAACACAGTAAAGGGGTGGTTATTGTTAGGGGAGTGCTTTCCCTACAGTGAAAATTCAAACTGAGAAGACCTTTGAACTAACTGTTAGTTCAGATGTTTTCATCTGTAAAATACATCTTCCCCTTTACCACAGGGTTACTTACAGTGCCGCCTGGACTTAAAGTTGGGATGGACTTCAGTGACAAAGGTCTGAGTGGAAAAACTCCCTAAAGGTTACCATTTTGGCTTGGGCTTAAAACGCAATGAATTCAATACGTAATCAGTGTGCCTCCTCTTTTCTCCTAAGATGTCAAAACCACAAAAAGAGAAGTCAACCTGCTGTCCCTCCTGTCCTCCTTTGATGACATTATTGACTGCCGGCCTGAGATGGAGGAGGAGAAAGGCCAGGGAGGTGGAGAAGCACCCAAACTACCCAGGACTAACAGCCTAGAAGACCTGGGCATCAGGGTATCAAAGAAAGGCTTTTTATTTGTGGACGCATAACCTTTAGATCAAACAACATTGGCTGTTATAACTTCATATTTGTGGACATTCACATTCATATCACTTTGATATCATGTTCATATCAAAAGACCGGTTGTTTAATTCCTCCTTTAGGATTCCCCCTCTACGCCTGCGACCATCTCAGCAGATAAAAAAGACGTTAGAACGTCCAAACCAGTAGAGGGCCAGGAGGAAAAGAAGAGATGGGCTATTCCAGTAGACATCACCTCCCCCTGTGATGACTTTTACAAGCGCATCCCCAATCCAGCCTTTAAGGTAGTGCACTGTAATGAGAAGCCAGCATGTTGAGAAATTATGTTGAGAAAATCGCTGCCGACAATTGCATTATAATCGGCCTACTTCCCAGACTTTTGAGAATGAACAAATCTAAATGAAAGCAATTTTCCACACAGAGCCCAGTTCATTCTGCAGTATTAATGATATCCCCCAAATCGTCCTGGTCTCTGGTAGTATCCCTTCGAGCTGGACGTGTTCCAGAAGCAGGCGGTGTTGAGGCTGGAGGCCCATGAGTCGGTGTTTGTGGCAGCTCACACTTCAGCTGGCAAAACCGTGGTGGCCGAATACGCCATTGCACTCTCACAGAAACACATGACACGGTATTGTTTAAACTGGTTCCTTAAAATCTATCAAACAGGTTAAAATAAAACTATTGTTCCTCCAAAAGTTTTTGTTACATGTGTTATTAACACTGACTGCCTTTTTCGTTTTTTCCTGTTATGCCATCAATACGAGTGTGGTGTAACCCAACCTCTTCGCCCTGATAGGACCATTTACACCTCCCCGATCAAAGCGCTGTCCAATCAGAAGTTCCGTGACTTCAAGACCACCTTTGGGGATGTCGGGCTTCTTACCGGGGACGTCCAGCTGAGTCCTGACGCCTCCTGTCTCATCATGACCACTGAGATATTGAGGTTACATCCCATATCAATTTTGTTATAATTTTAACTCCACACTCCCAGTACCTACGGAACATGGACATTTTATACTGTCAAACACTCGGGAGCTGATGATACTGATATTTATAACTTCAAACATTTATTAAATGCTATAATTACATTGCCACCTGTCAATTTTAATAGGCAGCTTAGTCTTTGCAAGCCCCGTCTGCAATGAATTTGTTATCATAATTCTTTTACATAAAGAGAATAGAAGCCTCGTGTTCACTGAATCAAGCAAATAAAAGACTGGGTTTTTATTGACATTTTGTGGAATGACAAACAAGCTTATAAGCCTCCACATTTGTTTACTAATTTAATGGAATGCTGACTGATACATTGTGTTTACTGGTTGACTGACACATTCTCTCTCACTGTGTCTCCGTCTGTCTGCCTGTGTCTGTGTCTTTCTCATAGGTCCATGCTCTATAACGGTTCAGAGGTCATACGGGATTTAGAGTGGGTGATCTTTGATGAAGTTCACTACATCAATGACGCTGAGGTAAGGGGGAGGCCTCTCTTCAAAATGTCTCACCTCACTTTTGTCAAAAAAACGTCTTAGTGAATCTCGTTTTTTCCCTTTGACTCCCCCTGTGCTTTTCTACATAGAGAGGAGTGGTGTGGGAGGAGGTTCTCATCATGTTGCCTGATCACGTCAGCATTATTCTGCTGAGTGCCACTGTTCCTAATGCCGTGGAGTTCAGCGAATGGATCGGGTACCGAGTTCCTCTGTTGTTCCTGAAAAGCTTTTGTTTAACATGTTCTGACCCTTCGAATAACTGGGCTTTTTATGACCATGGGTCATGGCCCTATGATGAACAAATCTTCACTTTCTTTTTCATTTTTACTTTGTGTTGTGAGACAGTTTTTCAGGCATTTTATGCTTTATTGGACAGAAAAGTTGGGATGGATTGCAAAGAGCAGTGTTTGCTGAAAGAGCAGTAGGTTGGCCTCAAACCCACGCCACAGCAGTACCTCAGGCAGCAGCCTAGACGGGATACTTCCTTTTAGTTTGTTTGCTAACCCATGTCATTTTTCCTAACTTACTGCATTCTCCTAACCAGCATCATCAATTCTGTTTGAAGCTTTCTGATAAATTGTTCTCATCCTTCTTCTAGGTAGATTATTATCTGGTCAAGTCAGACCATTCAGATAGCCACAACGTAGTTGCGTCACATAATAACCATTGCTTAAGTCTCTCATGTCTAATATGTTGAACTTGTCCTCTGGTAGTCTAAGAATGGGATGACTGTCTGGTTTGCTTCAGTTCCTCTCGTCCTCTCTCCTGTCCAGGCGCATCAAGAAGAAGCACATCTATGTGATCAGCACGGTGAAGAGGCCTGTCCCTCTGGAACACTATCTGTACACAGGGAACAGCACCAAGACTCAAAAAGAGATGTTCCTACTGCTGGACGCTGCAGGCAACTTCCAAACCAAAGGGTACCTGCTCGCACATATTCCCCCTAAACATTCTCCTTGTGTGGTGATATAGTGATCATTTTCTTTATTTTGTTTTTAAGGTATTATGCTGCAATAGACGCCAAAAAGGAACGTACCAGTAAACACGCCCAGTCCTTTGGGACAAAAAATGCATCGCAGAACACTACACCAAACCAGGTAGAAACAATTCCTTACTTTAGCAATTTCTTTTGTGCCCTCTTTCTTTCCACTTTGTTTCACTTTTTAATTTTCACCTTTTTTCTCTTTCATTTTTCCTCGCTCAGGGAACAGTGATGATGGTCTGGTTTTAATTATATATGTTTTTGGAAACTGAGCGTTAAAGGTCAAATCTAGGATCTTTATACTTCAATTTTACTGTCAATTCTTGAGGTAGATGTCTGAACATTGTGATTTGTAAAACCAACTGAACCGATTTGCAGGGGTTTATGTAAACATGGTTGACTCAAACCAGCTTCTTGCTGCTCTCTCACCATCACTGAAGCTCGCTTATTCCCATGGCAACAAAAGACTGTAAGAACATCTCTTCTCTGCATTGCCTTGTGGATGGAGTGTTTTGTGAGAAAGAAAGAAAGATAAAATCTGATCTCTGTCTTATTTATTTTTTTCTTCTACACATTTTCTGCTCCCTCTCTGCAACAGGACCGGGCAGTGTGGCTCTCGCTCCTCCACTTCCTGTCCCAACGCCAGCTGACCCCTGTGGTGGCATTCACTTTCTCCAGGACACGCTGTGATGACAATGCTCGTTCATTAGTCACCATGGACCTGACCAGTTCGACTGAGAAGAGCGAGATCCACTCCTTCTTCCAGAAAAGCCTGAGCCGGCTCAGGGGAGGGGACCGCCAGCTGCCCCAGGTAGGGTGCACTCTGGCTGGGTCTTGTTCAGTTGCACTGTCTGGGATAAATAACATAGAAAAAACAGTTGGACATCTAGACAAGAAATGGTTGTCAGCAGCCTGAGTTATGTTGTAGATCCTGTTGATGAGGGACCTGCTGAAGAGGGGGATCGGCGTGCATCACAGCGGTATCCTGCCAATCCTGAAGGAGGTCATTGAGATGCTGTTCTCCCGGGGGCTAGTAAAGGTGACTCAGTGTGGCAATTGGTCAATATCTTGAAACAAAATGGCTGAAAAAAATGCTTATTCATGTTCCCTACCTCTTTCATCAAAGGAAACCTTAATTTTTTTCTAGTGCATTTTACTTTTTTACACTGATTCCTTAAAAAACCTGGACAAAAATGTCAACAAAAGGTAGTCAAAAGAAGTGTTCTTTGGAGTAAGGATCAAGATGTCTGATGGCCGAGGGGAATATATTATCTGACCAGTAGCCGAAATGTTGCTTCAATGAACCCGACACGCAGGAAATATCTCTTGTTCTATCTCAGAGTAGGACTCTTGACCTGTAATTGCTCCTGTAAATTGCTGTAGATTAGTGTGTTTACAAATTACTGTAATGTATTTTATTCTTGACATAACATGTCCCTTATCTATAAGCATAATTGACTTTGGCATATTCATTACATTTTGGACTGGGAGGCCCCGGTGCACAACTGAACAACAGGATAAATAAGGAACAAATGCATCACAGGTCCTCAACAGGCATCTTCTTTTTATAGTACATGAAAACATCAGTCTCTAGGTCAACAATGAAGAGGCCACTCCGGGACGCTGGCCTTCTAGTCAGAGTTCTTCCTCTGTCCATTGTCTGGGTTCTTTTGTCCATCTTCTTTTTAAATTTTTATTTATTGGCAAGTCTGAGATGGCAAGGCTTTTTCTTTGCATCTTTGCCCAGAAAGTCATTTATATCTTTCTGCATGACAATGACAGAAGTGCACAGCCAAGACATTCTGGTGAGGCTTTGAAACTAGTCTGTAAATGTCCTTAAGTGGCCCTGCTAAAGCCTGGACTTGAACATCTGTGGGGGGGACCTGAAAATTGTAGTTCACTGATGCTCCCATTCAATCTGATGGAGCTTCAGCGGATCCACAATGAAGGAATACGGTTGTGCAAATCTATTGAAGGTGTTCCCAAGAAGAGTCAAAGCTGTGATCTCTGCAAAAAGCCATTCTCAAAGTACTGAAGAAATGGTGTGAATACTTATGTACATTTACATTTGTTACCAAGTTCTAAAAAAAACTTTACATTTTTCATTATGGAGTATTTTGAGTTAGCTGAAGGCAAAATAATAAATCAGTCTGTAAGACAACAACATTTGGGAAAATCTGAATACTTTCCTCAGGCACTAAATCATATGCATCTTAGCAATTTGTTCTGTAAGGAGCTTGGTGTATGGATTTAGTAAAAATCCAATCTCTTTTTGTCTTGGTTTGTTAGAACCATCCCTGACATATTCCTTGTCTCTTAGGTTCTGTTTGCTACCGAGACATTTGCAATGGGAGTGAACATGCCAGCCAGGACAGTGGTATTTGACAGCATTCGGAAACATGATGGCACCGGCTTCAGAAACCTGCTGCCCGGTAGGTTCCTTTGTTCCACTCCCTTTCTGTTTCAATGTGAACACCATCATATGTGATCCATTTCCATTTTAAAGGACTTTCAGTCTTACAATCATCTGTCTGAAACCTCCTTCCCTCTAAAAAGTCTTATCTTCCCAAAATATAATTGGCCTTCAATAAAAAAGCAGACTGGGCAGTGTATTCTCCTTCCCAAATGAGCAGCTGAACACCTGAACCTCATCCTGATTGGGGTTACTGATTACTAGGGATGTATCTGACAAATTGATTGTTACACTAGGAAGGGTATTTATTTAATAATAAAAAGGGTTTTGTGGCAGAGCTGAGCCATATGGATGAGGTCATCATGTGTGTCTGTATAACTCTCTGTTTTTATCATTGTATATTTTTTTCTTATGAATCTCTTACACTCTGTGGGAAGCAAGCTATAAACCAACACTTATTACAGCAAAAAGAATTTCAAAGAAATACCCATGGGCTTTATGGTATTGTACGCATTCTTGAATTAAAGAAGCAGTCTGTTTTTTGCCACTCTTCGCAAAATTGGGTGTCAAACATCCCAGACAATTCATGTGTATGCCAATTTATGCACCATGTCATCTGAACCACTCACTTTAAAATTTGGAATTTCATGGCTCACTGAGAATATAGTAGTGATTCTAATAATAAATTATGCACATATAAATGATATATTACACATCCAGTCCGTTTTTCTAATTGCAACGGTCCCAGACTGCATCTTTAACAGCCAATTCGCACATTGAATTTGAAATGGATAGAAAAGGAGAGCATGGGAACTTAAGAGAAGTCTTTGAATCTTTTGTCTCTTCAATCTCACTTATAATTTTTTTTCTCTTTGATGTTTGAGAGGAGATGAGAATTTTCTTTTGGCTTTGTATAACCACTCTTTGTTTCTGACAATTTATTTTCTGTGTCTGTCTCTCCCTGTCTGTCTATCTCTCTGTGTCGCTCTCTGTGTCTGTCTCTCCCTGTCTGTCTATCTCTCTGTGTCTCTCTCTGTGTCTGTCTCTTTCTTTCTCATTTTCACCTCCTCCTTCAGGTGAATACATCCAAATGGCTGGTAGAGCGGGGAGGAGAGGTCTAGACGCCACAGGCACCGTCATCATCCTCTGCAAGTCCGGTGTGCATGACATGGGGGACCTTCATGTCATGATGCTGGTAAGAATTTCACTGCTTTGTATTTATACTCTACTCAATATGCAAATCACAACTTGGGAACTATCTTTTTACAAGGGTGTTACTTGGCTTACCTTTCTCAAGGGTGAGAGGATAGCTCATCGAATTAAAAAGGATCACTGTTCTACCAAGGGTATAATTATGAAAATCCCATATATTCTTATTTAAATTTCAAAGTCCCTAAACATGCTGCTTCCAGCTCACTCTCTCAGTGCTCCTTCATTGTAAAGAGCCTATTGTGTTTTCTCAGTGGAGCCCTATTCCACACTACACTTGATATCAACAGACTACATCGTTATTGAAAATGTAGCTGTAGAATATATAAGACATATTGTTTGACCTTCTTTCACCTTCAATAAGATCTTGTCCCCAGCAATAATTAAATGAAAATCAAATAATAATTTGTTAATTTGTCAATGACTTGGTATGCGTAAGTGTTCACACTCGACAGTTTCCATTTTGTGGAAATGCACCTTTTGCTTGGATCGTAGCTGTAAGTCTGTTTGAATAGTTCTCTGTAAACGGTGCACACATGGATTGTTTCCGATCTATTCCATTCTTATTTGCAGAAGAAGTTCAAGCTCTGAAATGGTTAGGCGATATCCGATGCATAGCCTTCTTGGTCCGTGCACAGAGTTTCTGTAGAATTGATGTCCAGGCACTGACCCTTTGTACTTTGGGTTATGGGTGGTTTTCTGTTTACTCCAAACATGTGAAACATCTTTTGGAATTAAGGCCAAGAGGTTTTTGGTCTCATCAGACACATGGTTCACATGGTTTTAGGATATGTATACAGGTTTGGATGTTCTTTATTGTGAATAATGGCTTCTGTCCTGACACCTGCCCCACCGTACAGCTTAAACTTGTGGAGAAGATTCCTTTGGGCTTTTGGTAGCTTCCCTTATGAGCTTTCACCATAGCCTGTTATCATTTGTGGTGGGGCGTCTTGATCTATATAATCTCCTGATGCTGCCAACCTGCCTCCACTTCTTAATGATAGTCTTAAGTGTGTTCCGTGGGTTTGAACACTAATGCACCAATCTTTCAGCTAAATTATTCTTAGTTTTTTCACCTAAATATTGTTGGCTGAAAGGTCTTATTGAAGGGGTAAAAAAAGGTCTGAGGTGATTTGTCTTGAGTCCAGCCTTTATATCATCATAAGATGCTTTCTCAATAATGGAGAATAGGGTTCAGTTTAAGAAGTCTCACAAGATTGCCTCGTTAAATGGACAGGAGCCTTGTCTTATTTTTTATCAACCACTATAATAAAATCTGATCATAATGTCTTTGCTCACTGCCATTTTGGATCAGTTGTTTTTGGATCAAGCAGTTGTTTGAGCCGAACACTAACTGCCATTGCTCAGTAGTAATTTTGGGCAATGGCTGTTCCTGTATTACTGTAGTCCAGGGTCTGGAAGAGTTAATAATGGGATACAGTTGGCTTCCCCTGTCACACGTGTTGGGCCAGTGACTGAAAATCCACTGCTTTGAATCCCCAAGCTCTGATAAGTCACTTTGGGTATGGCCATCTACTAAATTTCTAAAATGTACATTTTGAATTACCAGGGGAAACCCACACTGCTACAGTCTCAGTTCAGGCTAACCTACACCATGATCCTCAACCTGCTGCGTGTGGAGGCCCTCCAAGTCACCGACATGATGAGGAGGAGCTTCTCAGAGAGCCACAGGGACACACAGGTATATACCACATTACCCATGAGCACCTGGGACACGAGAGGAGACGGATGACCCAGCAGCAATTGATTACGTTTTCCACTTTTTGGCTCCAAAGTCTAGCTCCTTCACCTAATTAGATTTGGCTTGTATGTTCGGGAGCAACTTTGGGACTGTAATGGGCTGGATTGTGGGCTTGTGTTTTAAGTGTTTCAGCTAGTTTATAAACAAATGTCTAAATTACTGTGTAACATGTCAAATGTACTCATGCTTTTTTATCCTCTACATTCATCTAATTTCTTTCCTGGATAATCAGCTATGACTGAACTCTGTTTCTGTCAACCTTTTTCTTTCTATTCCTCTGTCTCCTTTCTTTTTGTTGCTTTCTGTCTTTTTCTGTCTGTCTCTCTGTCTCTCAGGCCCATGAGAAGCAGATAAGTAATCTGAAACAGACTCTGTCTTCCCTGCCTCCCCTGGACACTGAGGGTCAGCTGTCTGATCTACTGCCATACTACTACATCGTCACGGAGCTCCGTATTACCACAGAGGCCCTGCAGGTACACACACAAGCACATATTTGTGCCATATCCAAAGTATATTGTCTGATATTCACACAGCTGGAATGCGGCGTCATCCAATCAGCATGAAGGACCTTAATTACGTTATTTTTATATTTAAAAAACCTAGGGGCATGGGTACAGACACATGATTTCAGACACAACCACAGCAATGGGACTAAAACATGGAAGCACAGACGATATACACTGCATATACCTGCAATGAAACTCACAAGAGCTCATTCAGTATGGACCAAGTGTTATGTTATTGGTATACCATTACTGAGATGTTCCAACTGTCTGTTAATTGTCGGTCTTGTTTTTAGTGTGCTGTGCTGGGGTCAGTAAATGGCTTGAAAGCTCTCTCTGTGGGACGAGTGGTGGTGGTCAACAACAAACAGCACTTTAACGCCCTTGGAGTCATCCTACAGGTAAGTGCAGGCTTGCCAACACAAAATTCTAAAGTATAATATGCTAAATTGACTACTTCAGTCAGACATAGTTTTCTAATAGGTTTAAGAGTTTGTTTTTTAAATACACTATATGTTTTTCTACAAATATATTCCAATATTCAACTAAATAAACCGTGACTGCGGATCCAACTTTTCTTTATGTTTTGTCCGCCGGACCAAGACATCCACTGCTTCCTGTGGTTTTTATTTTCTTATTTTTTCAGCTTCTCATGTTTTCAAATTGTGCTTGTTAAATCAAGTAAGATCAAATCTAAATCAAAGTCTTCTGCACACCATATTCTTCATAATAGAACTGAATATATTAACCAAAATCCAGAGTGCTTACTAAAATCAATGTGAAAGATTTTGAAATACTTGAAATTTGATTTGTGGTCTGGCATATGTCTTACACAACACCATATGTACCCATCAAAAAAAGGAAATGCAGTTATTTTTCTGGTTTTCACTGCTTTCATTCTTTCATTTCTCTCTTAGGTGTCAAATGATTCAGTAAATCGTACTTTTACTTCTCTAATAATCTGTGAGAAGAACAACGAGGAAGGAGGAGGAGATGGCCCCAACGCCGGTGTCTTCCCACACCGCTACAACACTGCCCTTTTCATACCCGAGGGTCAGTTGGTGCACAGATTTGTTCATGTAAACACACACACACATCTTTTTAAATAGCCTGTCAATAGAATCAAAGTACACTGCTCACAATATTTAAGGGAACACTTAAATGACACGTCGGATCTCGATGAAGGAAATATATTGATCAAAATCTTTACTGTACATTGTGTAATTTGCTGGGAACAAAATCACTGGAGACCAAATTCACCAATTGATTGAGGGCTGGATTCCAACACACAACATATATCTAAGTATACAATTTGAAATCACAGGCTGCTCCAACTTGTGTGAATTTCATCACGGCAACTCATAATAGTAGTAGTGTGGCCTCCACGTTCCTGTGTACATCCCGACAGCGTCTGGGCACGCTCCTGATGAGACAGTGGATGGTGTCCTGGGGGATCTCCTCCCGGACCTGGATCAGGAAATCAGTGAGCTCCTGGACAGTTTGTGTTGCTACTTGGTGGTGTCGGATGCACGATACATAACGTTCTCAATTGGATTCAGGTCTATGGAACGTGAGGGCCAGTCAATGACGTCAATGCCTCTGTCGTCCAGGAACTGCCTACACAGTCTTGCCACATGAAGCTATGCATTGTTCTGCACCAGGAGGAACCCAGGGCCCAATTCACCAGAATAAGTTCTGATAATGGATCTGAGGACTTCATCCTGGTATCTAACAGCAATTAGGGTACCACGACTTCATCCTGGTATCTAACAGCAGTTAGGGTACCGTAGGCTAGCACGTTGAGGTCTGTGGAGGTCTGACAGTTTGGTCAGAAACATGCACACCTGTAGCCTGCTGGAGGTCATTATGTAGGTCTTTGGCAGTGCTCTTCCGGTTCCTCCTCACGCAAAAGAGCAGATACCAATCAAATAAAAAAAAAAATGTAAATTTTTTATTGTAAATTATTACATCAGAAGTTGTCACAAAGTGCTTTCACAAAACACCCGGCCTTAAACACCAAGGAGCAAACAACATTAGTGTTAAATTTCAATGGCTAGGAAAAACTGCCTAAGAAGGCAGAATTTTAGGAAGAAACCTAGAGAGGAACCAGGCTCAGAGGGGTGACCAGTTCTCTTCTTGCTGTGCCAGGTGGACATAATAAGAGTCCAAATTCTAATAGTAAATCGATGCATGTGTGCTGAGCCCAGAGTCTTTTTAAACCTAGTCCAGATCCGAGGCGTGACCAGATGGACAAGGACAGGGACAGATGTGGGGGAGGGGGGAGGTCAGCAAAGTGGCAGCTGAAATCGTCAGCTATCGTCTTGATCTGCCACACAACCAGGAGGACTTTGGACAGGGACAGCAACGAGTCAAGCCGGTACTCTGCAGGTGTGGGTCAAGACCTCATGTCCTAAGTTTGAAACGAGAGAAGACATGGAAAATTCAGACCCTACTCCCCCAGCACAATAATATAGCAGCATAAGACCTTGGGGCTGAGACAGAGAGGTCCAGTGACACTGTGGCAGGAAATTTATCCACCCACATTGCCAAGCATCAACCAAAAAGGGACACCCACCAACAGCAATCATCCTGAATGAGGGCTGAGTATTCCTAGCAGAGTACAGCCCAATTGCACCAGTGCACAACAAAGGGACAACAACAAGCCAGTGACTCCGCCCCCGAATGGCATTGGAGTGAGGGCATCCCAGTGGCGATTAGAGCCCACCTGGCAAGACAGCAAGGCCTTTCTGGTCACCTTCTTGCCCCTGTGTCAGACTACACTTAATCATAGACCAGGCTGAAGAGATGAGTCTTTAGTAGACGCTTGAAGGGGATTTATTGACAAATGTTATTTGTCTTCAGGAAGTCAATCCGTTGTTGTGAAACACATTTTTTTAAGATTTTGAGAGGAATGGGAGGTTCGATATTAGGCTATAGTTGTTTAATGTGTCTTCATCCAGATTAGGTATTTGTAGAAGTGGCTTGATTTCCTGTATTTTTAAGGAGTTTGATACACATCCATAGGAAAGGTGGCAATTTATTATGTTCAACATTGGCTGACCTAGCACCGAAAATAGCTCTTTAAGTAATTTTGTTGGAATTGGGTCTAGCTGACATTTGTGGGTTTAGAACTCATTACAAATGTAGTGAATGTGTCGAGCGATACGGGAATCAAAAAGTTCCAGTGTCCCCATTGACACCTGGTCAGGGATGTTCAGGACATTTTCAGGACAACTGAGATTTTTTGGGGCTATAATTATTTAAGGAGGAGTCAGTTATTTGTTTTCCAATGGTGATGATCTTTTCATCAAAGACGTTCATGTATTCATTACATCTAAAGTGAACACCCACTTCACTTGTTGAGCGTTGCTTTCTAGTTTACTTTGCAACATTATTAAAGAGACATTTTGGATTGCTTTTGTTCACCTCAATCAGGTTGGAGAAATATGTTGATCGAGCAGATGTGAGTGCTTTTCGGTATTTAAGTGTACTGTCTATCCAGGCTAGTCCGAATACTTCCAACTTTGTGGAGCGCCAATTTTGCTCAAATTTTCTGAAGGCTTGCTTGAGTGCACTAGTACTTTCTGTGTACCAGGGAGCAAATTTCTTGTTGCGTATTTCTTTTGTTTTTAGTGGTGCAACCATATCAAAAGTATTTTGCAGTGTTGAGTTTAGATCCTCGATTAGATCGTTTGCGGATTTATTTATTTTGTCACTGATGAGCAAGCTTGGAAGAATATCAAGAATTCTATTTGTAGTCCGAGAATTTATAGTACGGCTTTTGAAACTCATTGTTTGCGAGTGGACTTCCAGGATTTATGGGGAAATGGTTACATCTGAAATATCTATTTATCGTGGCAGGACTGAATCTAAGGTATGGTATTGGGGCTGTGTGTTGGACCTGAGACATGTTGGATTAAACTTATTGAGTCAATTATGGCTTCAAAGGCTTTTTGAAGAGGGTTGTTTGACTTTTACATATGAATATTCAAATGGTAAAAAATTGATTACTATCGGCCATGACTACAGGGTTGGACAAGAATTCTGGAAAATCATTGAGGAACATTGTATATGGCCCGGGCGGCCTGTAAATAGTAGCGATGTAAAACGATTTATCAGCCTGGTTAACTTCAAAAGAATGAAAACCAGTGATGAGTTTATAAGAGTACATTTATATTTACTGTCATAGAAATGAGCAACACACCAGGGTTGATGCCCTTCTACAGCCCTGTCCAGCTCTTCTCGCATAAGGTCCCATCTCTTGGTATCTCCTCCATGCTCTTGAGACTGTACTGGGAGAGAGTCATTTTATATTAAACCATTCTGGGCGTAGTATTGGAATGTTTTAGCCTTGCCTCCTCGAGTTATGTCTATTCCTTGAGGTTTTTTTGCATCCTTTGAGGCCAGTAATATATATATATATGTATATAATAAAAATGACCAAAAGTGTTGTGTTTGTTGTGTACAATCCAATAGGTCCCTGCAGTCACACAGTCCAGAAGCTGAAGCTACAGGACATATCTGCCATCACAGTCAAGACACTGAAGGTCATCCCGGAACGAATCATTGACAACTACAACAAGAGGCAGCAACCGCGCTTTAGGTGTGTGGGCAACTTTGTGTGATTGTTCTTGTCAGTTTTCTATTCTATTCATTGTTTTGCAAGGTCCCTAGCAAGTCTAGCTGCTCTTTTGGCAACAATTAGTCGTTAACCCAATGAATAAATGAATACAGGCAAACCCAATGATTGTACCTGCGCAATGTCACCATGACCACAGGACAGTGTCCATACACCAAGTTACCTGCATTGCAGAAATATAATTTGACGCAAAGAAAAAATGAACTCAATTTGTTTCATTATAATATATTTATTATATTTATATGTTATATATACACCGATCAACCATAAGTGAATTACACGAATAATCTTGTTTTCATGGCACCTGTCAATGGGTGGGATATATTGGGCAGCAAGTGAACATTCTGTCCTCAAAGTTTGTGTTAGAAGTAGGAAAAATGGGCAAGTATAAGGATCTGAGCGACTGACAAAAGTGTCTTTGACTAGACATCTGGGTCAGAGCATCTCCAAAACTGCAGCCCTTGTAGGGTGTTCCCAGTCTCCAGTGGTCAATGCCTATCAAAAGTGGTTCAAGGAAGGAAAAGCGGTAAACTGGCAACAGGCCATGGCGGCAAGGCTTATTGATGCACGTCAGGAGCGAAGGCAGGCCCGTGAGGTCCGATCCAACTGACGAGCTACTGTAGATCAAAATGTTAATACTGGTACTGATATAAAAGTGTCAGTACACACAGTGCATCCCAGTTTGTTGCGTATGGGGCTGTGTAGCCTGGGTGCCTATGCTGACCCCTGTTGCAGAGATCACCTACAATGGGCACATGAGCATCAGAACTGCTCCAGTAACGGAAGGTGGCCTGGTCTGATGAATCACGTTTTCTTTTACATCGTGTGGATGGCCGGGTGCATGTGTGTTGCTTACCTGGAGAAAACATGGCAACAAGATGTACTATGGGAAGAAGGCAAGCCGACGGAGGCATTGTGATACTTTGGGCAATCTTCTGGTGGGAAACCTTGGGTCCTGCCATTCATGTGGATGTTACTTTGACACCTATCACCTACCTGAGCATTGCTGCAGACCATGTGCACCCGTTCATGGCAACTGTATTCCCTGAAGGCATTGTGCTCTTTCAGGAGGATATTGCTCCCCACCCAAAGCAAAATGGTTCAGGAATGATTAGAGGAACACAAAAACGAGATTCATGTGTTGACTTGGCCTCCAAATTCCCCCAATGTCAATCCATTCAAGCATCTGTGGGATGTGCTGGACAAACAAGTCCGATTCATGGAGGCCCCACCTCGCAACATATAGGACCTAAAGGATCTTCTGCTAACGTCTTGGTGCTAGATATCACAGCACACCTTCAGAGGTCTGGTGGAGTCCATGACTCGCCAGGTCATGGACCCCCTTTTGCCACTCTTTTGGCGGCAAAAGGGAGACCTACACAATATTTGGGATGTGGTCATAATGTTATGGCTGATCGGCGTACATTACATTTTTTTCCCCATCCTCCCTCCTTATCCTTCTGTCAGGCTTGATCCACCAGGCCAAGCCATCTCCACGGCAACACAGGAACTCCTGCGATTGGCGGAGGCCAACCCGGATGGGATTGCCACCCTCGACCCTGTGAACGACCTCCAGCTGAAGAGCGTAGACGTGGTGGAGGGCTCCATGAGGGTGCGCGTGTTGAAGGACAACCTCAAAGGCTTCAGCTGCATCCACTCACCAACCTTCTTAGAACAGGTGTGGAACATGGGCTTGAAGAGTATGTGGTTCACTGATCTGACCGTGGAGTAAAGATGTTGGAGCACTTGTTTAACGAACAGGGATGTCTGACTTACACCAACACATCCCACACCTGGGTTCTGCTCTTTCCTCCTTTCTCTCCCTCATTTATTTTCCACTTAGGTTTCTTTACCTTTAGTTCTTTCTTTGTTTCAGTCTTTCCTTCAGGACCTGTATTAACAAGAGCAGTATTTAGCTAGGATCTGTTGGCTTTTATATAACGATTGATGTTTTATGGAGAGGCTCCAACTGATTCTAGATCAGTACTGCTTCTGAGAGATGCTTAGTGAGTAATATCCCTTTTTGCTTTCTTTCAATGGGGATTTGTCACAGTAATGTGTCAGACTAGAATATTTGGCCGTTTTAAGTCAGCCTGATTGCCTAGATTTAAGTGTGTCTTAGTGGGAATAATCGCTAGTTTGGGCATGCAGTATGTTTTTTTAAGATAGTATTAGTAGGTTTAACCTTGTGGTGTGCATTATGCAGTTTTTACGATGATATTTTGCTTAAAAAAAAATTGAAATCTTAGTTCATCTGTTAGCTACAAAATTTCAATACAGTCTAATCGTGTTAAGCCCTATTCCTCAACGTCTATTGACTTATTTTAAGTATACTTACTGTGTCACCTGTAATTTATAATTTATATTTCACCAGAAAGCTGAGTTATTGACTGTTTTAGAACTGTCCTGGGTTAACAGGAATTCTCAGGAATTGTTTTCATTTGCCTTATAAAAATGTATTAATTTTTCTGTCTTTATCTATTTAGGGTTGAATGTACATTAAATTCTACTAGCCTATTTAGCCTAGTCATAACTTACCCCTTTAGTGTACTTTAAAAGCCTGCCGGTATTTAGTGTCAAGCCCGTTTCCAATCCTTGTTAGATATTTAGTTTCCTTGTTCGAGAGGCAGGATGAGAGTAGAACAGCAGAGCAGGCGGGTTCTATAATTACCCGTGCAAGGAGAGCAGAGTCACACATCACCGCTGTCTGGCTCGTCGAGGGGATGCATTAGGACTGCATATCATTAAATCCATCAGTCAGAACGACAGTGGGCCCTGTTCTGCTGCTGGGTTCTAATTGCTTTGGGAGATAGTGATTGAGTGACTGTGAGCAAGGCCCCTCTCTCTGTGAACAGAGTGCCTAGGTTGCGCCTTTTGTAAACTGAGGCGACAAAGTTTGGTGGTGGTTGTTTTTGGTTTTTCAAAATGGTTATTTAAATCACATCTGTTTTCTTTTGTTGAATGCAGTTTTGCTGATGTTATCACTGGTGCAGAGTATTATTGGTATTCACATCCCCCTTTGCGCAGAGAAAATGTCTAATAAGAAAAACTAAATGAAGAGGCAACATTGTTCACTTGACCTTTATCTAGCTCTGTCTGTCTGGCCTGGATGTGTGAAGCGATGGCAGGGTGGAGCTAGTGTCTAGTTTAAGTCTACATCATAGATCTTCAACCTTCTCCTAATATTATTTAAAATGGAATGTGCTGGAGTACAGAGCCAAAACAACAAAACTGTCCAAATAATTAATAAGTATGCTTTGCACTATTGCTTTTGACTGAGCTTGTAGCCTTTTATTAGAAAAACTGTTTTTAAAAAATATTGCAGTGTAGCTGCATTGACTTCGCCCTGTTTTTTTCCTCTGTCAGTTTTTACGGGTGCAGGAGAGGATGAAAGTTCAGGAGGAATTGGACCAACTGCTCTACCTCACCTCGGACCAGTCCCTGTCTTTGCTACCAGAGTACAACCAGAGAATCAAGGTATATTTTAAAATCCTTTTGTTTCAATGTGTATCCAGTGCTCTGTTTGTTGCCCATGATGTTCGCAAGCCTTGGATAGTATGTGCAATTCATGGGACCTGATATTGTCTCAGTATGTATGACAGGGTCCATACAGAATTTACAAAGTCCAATTCAAGTACTTTTCAAGGCAGTATTTTCTTATTTTTAAGGACTTGACCTAACCGAAGTAATATCACTGTGTATTGTTTATTTACTTTAAAACATTTATGTTAAAACTATAATATATATCAAGTATTATCTTTGTACTTATGTATCCAGAAAGTAAACCAGACCATGTATTCACACATGTACTGAAGTGCTCTTTAATTTATTTTACTTCACCCATTAAACTTTCAATTTATTGAATGTTAATGAAGATAGCCTAATTCAATAGAGAATTACATCAGAAAAACAACAATCCAAAACATGTCTCTTCCATAGATAGTTCAAAAGCTATAGTTCTATTTACTATAATTTGTCAGTTTTAGAGTTAAAACATCATAGTTACTGCAATCATAAAAAAATGGTAACCCCTCAATGGCATTCTGTAGCATTAGTAAGCCTGTCCTCTCGGTGGAGCTAGAATACATGTGAATGAATGACCGAGAAAAAACGGTAATGAGATATGGTCAAGAAATTTCAGCAGTTCTTTGTAGAAAAATAGAGGAATTCCCCATGCAACAGTATCTTCCTTATGGCCAAGTATACGTGATTTAAAACATATGGTATTGGTTTTGGCTGAATATAGAAATCAAACGCTGCCTTAACTGCTCTGATCCTATAGCTAACCAGAACACTTTTAGGAACTTTAATTTCAAGAAAATAAATTGTCAGCGTTATAAATTGGAAAAAATACATGTTGACCTTTATAAATGTCTCAGATTAATAGCTTTTTTTAAAGTTACGCGTGGGTCAGTCAAAGAATAATATCAGAAGACAGACAGCTAGTTGGCTAACAAATGCTAACAAATAGATGCTAAGTTGAAGGATAATTGTACATAATAGTTATTGGTGGGTTAAACAAAAACCAAGATGTGCTGTGCAGTATCACCCTTGACATGAATTGAAGATACCTTGTTTTCGGCTTCTAAACTAGGAACGGTCAAAACAAACAAATGTTTGTTGTCAATATGAATACGAAGTCAATTGGAATATTATTCATTTTTAGCAAAACCTAGTACTTGTATATTTCCATTGCTGGATTTATTTACCTTTACCGCCATTTTTGTCAGAGAAATTGCTGCAGTGAAGGAGGGAGAACATGACAACTGGAGACATGTGGCTGAATCATTTTGAGATTCAGAGCAAGGGAGGAAATTGGACTCTGATAAGAGATATATTAATTTCAATGCATTTTCAAGCACTTTGTCTGAAAAAGGGTGATTTCTCAGGAAAAGTATTGATATTACTGAGACAGCGGTGATGGGAATACAGTGCATTTTTATTGAGCCAGATCCTTTCACCTAAAAATGACATTAATTCAGTTCCCAGGCAAAGTTACCTCTAATTTATTTTGGTACTGATCACATTTCTAGTCTAATAAAAGTTCTGTGTAACTTTCATAGCATATTTACTGTGAACACAACTATTTTAAACTGTAGCAAATAGACTATTGTGGTTATTTGAGCATTATGTAGGCATACCATTGTGCGCTACTAACAAACCTATGGAGCTTATTCTGTTCATTTTTACATAGAAATAGCTTTTGATTACTAGGACATTCAGTGCACATTCAGACATGAGAGCTTGACATTTTGACATGAGAGCTTGGAGTATTGACTTGGTCTGTCTCTGCTTGAATCAAAATAACTGATCTTGGAGGAGGTGCGTATCTGTGAATGCGTAGTTTATACATTCAGTGCCTAAATATCTACAGTAAACCATGGAAAAATCAGACAACCTCTGCCTTAAATGGTACCGGCCATTTTTTCCGATTACAAACATTTACCTGAACAAATTATGAGAACGCCAGGAAAAAAAGTAACCCTAACTAAATGCACATCATGTGGACCTGAATAAGGCATTCTTGTTCTCGTTGTATAACTTGTTCACCTAAAAAGTTTGCGAAAGACTCATCACCAACCAACTGTAATACAGTCAATGTCCTCCGATCCCAGGTGCTTGAGGAACTGAAATACGTGGACAAGACCCGTGCAGTGCAGCTGAAAGGTCGCGTGGCCTGCCAGATTAGCAGCCATGAGCTGCTCCTCACAGAGCTGCTATTCGAGAACGCACTGAGTCCCCTGGCCCCAGAGGAAAGCGCCGCGCTGCTGTCCTGTCTGGTCTTTCAGCAGAAGACCCAGGTGGAACCCCACATTACCAACACCCTGCAGGAGGTATGAGAAGGGAATATATATACAGCATATAGCAAAACCTGACTAGTCGGCCCCCACAAGTTTTTATGTATTATTATATTTTTTGTCCAACCTCACAGGCCAGAAGGCTATTTCTGTGGTCAGGTCTAGGGTGAGTGTACATTTGTGGGTAGTTAAAATGTGTGTACATTTTTGGTTTAGGTATTACAGTGGGTATAAATCATTAGGGCTGGGTTTATTTTTGGCATAAAGTTTGGGTTACTAATGTTCATTTAGGGTAAGGGTTAGGGGATACGTGATATGTATTCCTGGTTTTCTGGTACTGACAAGGATGGTAAAACAAATGTTTGTGTGTGTGTGTGTGTGTGTGTGTGTGTGTGTGTGTGTGTGTGTGTGTGTGTGTGTGTGT
>JACXGJ010005616.1:0-38317 GCA_016801105.1 Esox niger | reverse complement strand
GGGACACCCTCTTTCTGCTTGTACATAATACTGGTGTTCAGATCCACTGTCATGTGGAGAACTAGCGCCCACAGGCGTAGCGTGTGGCTGGGACACCCTCTTTCTGCTTGTACATAATACTGGTGTTCAGATCCACTGTCATGTGGAGAACTAGCGCCCACAGGCGTAGCGTGTGGCTGGGACACCCTCTTTCTGCTTGGACATAATACTGGTGTTCAGATCCACTGTCATGTGGAGAACTAGCGCCCACAGGCGTAGCATGTGGCTGGGACACCCTCTTTCTGCTTGTACATAATACTGGTGTTCAGATCCACTGTCATGTGGAGAACTAGCGCCCACAGGCGTAGCGTGTGGCTGGGACACCCTCTTTCTGCTTGTACATAATACTGCACCACATGGAAACATATGTTTGGACTGTACGTTTTCATGATCTTCAGCGCCATCACATCCTTCCTCAGCATGGTCACTTCCTCCTCCTGCTTCTTCTTCTCCTTATGCAGAAACTGAATGTAGTCAATGGCTAGGAAAGCCGAAAACACAGAAACACCCAGTCAGGGATTTCCAAAGTAACAGAAGCATTTTTAGCAGGGTGGAAGATTCCATTTAAGGTATGCATATATATTTTACTTTTCTGCAGCACTGTGGCCTTGCTGATCTTCTGTGTGCCCACGGCAAACTCAGACTGCTGCTGGCAGGTGGGAACTATGGCCTGCAGGTCATCGTAGCCTTTCTGTGCAGTCAAACACACCAAAAACGGATGATTTCAATGTGCACGAGTGGCCCATTCGGCCACCAAACAATGTGCAATGTTTAAGCAGAGCCCAGAGGCATCCTAATATCAAAGGAATGTGTCCCCCCCCCACCCAGCCAAGACATTCCCCCCCCCCCTTTCCACAGTGGCTCTCTGAGCTACACTCCTGACGGCTCCAACCTTGATAGCGTCCCGCCGCTTCTGCTCTGCCTGCGTGTGTGCCTGTCTCCGCCGGTCTTTGTAGGACTCCTTGTAGTCGCTGTCTTCGTCATCTACAGTGAGGGGAGGAAGAGCAGCGGGTTCAGTCCTTGCTAGCCAGGGCTCCGGGTGACATCATGCCAACTCAGTGGATCATTAGGCCCCTGCAGTGAGCCCCACACAAACAGCTGTGTTGGATGTCATTCCTAACGCAGGCCTCCCATGTACGCCTGCTGTTTAAATGCATACACCCTGGTGGCTTAGGATCTGCACTGTGTTCACTTCTCACGTTCTCCATCCACTTCGGCACGTTGGTGGCTGTCATAAGTCATGTTTTCCTGGCTAAACTTACAGTGGTTTTATAATAATTTTGCAGCCAAGGTAATGCGCAGTAAGCCTGGTTACACTGCAGGCCTATATGAGCATACTGTTTCAAAGGAACATCACCTATATCCTACAACATAATGATAATGCATAATGCTGTAGTCTTTTTACATTTGGTATTCCAAGTCCTCTCTATCCTGGCTGTGTAGAGTTTAAATCCAGGAATACATATTTTTAAGCAAAGCAAAGGTGATGTTGAACCAATGTGCGCCCAGGCAGGCCTGACTGCATTCCCACTGTGCTGAGATGGGATCACAATGCAATCCAGTCCACCTGCCAAAGTGGTTGGGTAAATCTGCGTAACAAAAGGCGTAAAGGAGGTCCTGGAGAGCTGGACAATGTCCAACCAAACTAGGCCATCTGGAAATGCACTTGGGAGATGAGAGAATAGAAGTGCAGGTGGGGAGAGAGAGGATTACTAAACGATAAAAGCAACACGGCAAGCATTAAGTATTTCAGAATAATGCTGCTTTATTTGACCAACACAATGAACAAACGTGATAACGTACACAATATATTTCTGACGTACAGTATGTTGTGCATGTACATTTTCAGACAAGCAGTATGTGGTGTATTTACATTTTCAGACATACTGTGAACACAAATTGCAAATAACAGCACCTGTATTTGGTACTGATGAGGCACTCGTAGATCCAATGCTGTTGGCCCTGGAGACCACAGTACCCTTTCTGACATTCTCAGCAAAGAAACCTGATATGATAAAAAGTTCAGATATCGTCATGAAATGAACGGATACTCACAGGGTAGCCTACTAAAACGAAGGAAGATATTATTTGAACTCACTGTGATCAAATCCATTGTCACTAAAAGCCCCATCATTCTGTTCGGCCATAACAGATGTCGTCGACAGGACAGGGAGTAAAACACAGTGATAAGAGTCAAGAACACGGCTCCCCATTCCTCTTTCTCACAGCATGCTTTAAATCAGACAAAACAATTTCCATCGACAACAACCACTCATGGGGCATGTGTCCGCGGTTGTCAGTGCAAGAGTGCATACAGAAGGGCAAAAAAACTTCAGTTGTGTCACGGATACCGAATACACGTTATTCTTATTTTACAAAATGACTACAGGTCTAAATAAATAAACTGCTAACCATCATACTATTAGCTAACGTTAGCTACAGTAGTCGTCTAGCTAACGCAAGCCAGCTGTAGATATTTAGCTGTTGTCTTCATACAAATTAAAAACAGCAGTTTCTTTGTTAAAATAAGTATTACCACCAATAATGTTTCCTCACTTCCATTAAAAGTATATATTTATTTCCTTACTTTGTTCCAGTGATCCTCCGGCGATGCAGACGGATCCGTCATTTTGGAATGGACAGCTGTTTTCGAGCATTATGGGATATAAAAAAACCAAATACAATACATAGAACTACGCCCCCTGCAGGTTCACTCAGACATGTAGCGTTAAAAACCTAATTCGTTCATGTTAAGATAGCTACTCAAATCAGTTGCTGTTGATTTCGATTTTGCTGTGTAGCACCGGTGAATGTCAAGTTTAAGAAAATGTGTGGGCATGACTTTGATTTTCAGAAATGGATTTACCACCCCACAGAAGCAGTGTGATAGGCTATTTTGCCTTTGATTCAAGGGGGGTAGCAATGACTTAATCGGCCACAGGGTGGCGCCCTTGAAGTGTTGTTTGTGGGTACAATAGTCTGAAGACAAGGGCGCTCACACTTCCCCAATACATAAGGTTATTAAATAACGTAATGTATTCCGCCATCTACCCTTTGCCATCACCCACCACCATTAACGAGGCCAGAATAAGTGTTTTACTTGATAGATCCAGACTTCACAGCTTATATGACTACAAGCCTACCCCCCTTGTGTGAATCTGTTCCCTCTTCTTTTATCTTATACCATTAACTTAACTTTCTTGTACATAACCTCCAACACCCAAGCCCCTGGCCTCAGACACATCCCTGACCTACAAGCAACAACTAATTCTCAAACCTTCCACCCTTTTTACTTTGCTTCTCTGACACACAGGAAGTTACTCTTCTGCTTTTTCTGGTTCTGCGGTTTCTGTCTCTGCTGTAACGGCTGTCAAACTCCCCTCTCCTTCCTCTCACACCCCTGGTTGTTCTGTTCTGAGCACACTAGCAACATTTAGTGTTCATTGTAAAAAACACATTTGACTTCAACAGGCACCTCTTTTCAATTTTGCAATTTCAGTCAATTGCTAGCAAAACCTGTTAGCCAAAAGAGAGCGAAGAGAGAGGAAGAGATAGAAGATGGGGAAATCAGTTCAAAACACCCTTTTTTAGGGTCAAGGCAAATGTAATAGACCAGTGACTGATTGACTTACCCGGCCGATCTCACTCAAGTGCTGAAGGGCCAAGGACTCTAGAACGAGGCCTTTATTTTTGGATCTACATTGGACTTATTTGACATCTGATTTGGAGTTTCACTCTTTTCTTGGGTGTTTTTGACTTGAATCCCCTGGAGTTCCTGTTGAGGCTGGTGATGGGGAATGCAGCGGGGGGCATGGAGCAGTCAGAGGGCCGGGAGGCCAAGCACTCCGTGGGGTCCGTAACTGGTCTCAGTGACCCCACCCCGACCCTGTCGAAGAAACAGCCTGCTACCCCTAAGCTGCCGATGCCCCCAGAGGAAGAACTGGAAGAACGCTTCAACGTGGTTCTGGTGAGTGTCTGGATACGGGGTGGAGGGGCACTAAAGCTAACAACATGCAGAAGTACGTACACATTTCAGTAGTCATTTTCTTTCTTCACCGACAACAACATATGTTCATTTAGATGCAACTATTGATTGTATTAAGCTATTATTTGAAGTAACAGGACACATCACAGACCTAGTAAATATGCCACAACTCTGACAGAAAACAAAAAACAAGACAGCGATTTCTCTCTCGCAGTACAGCCAGACACAACGTCTGAGAGAGCGGACATTTTGTTGGCCCCAATCATATCCAAAATCTCACATCCTCTTTTAGATATTTTGAAATAGGCATATCTGCTCAGCTCGCGTTCAGATGATCTCACAGAGGAATTGGAGACATCATGAGGGCACTGTGCTGGATTGAGCAATGCACTTGCAAAAAGACCTACAAGACAGGCAGGAAGGCCACTGTTTCCTTTACATTTCAACATTTCGTGCTAGTTAACACCCTGGGAGGCCTCAATAATGCAACTCAGTGCTAGATTCAGTAATAAATATATTGGTAAAGACATGTTATTGTCATGATGGTAAACACGTGATGGTAAACACAAAGCCCTGAAAAGACAGAAAAATTATATGATATGCTGTGTTGTAGCATTTAATTTAAAATATTTTATATTTAGCCCTCTTGACTTTCATTGAGCTAAAAACCAAAATAACAGATACTATCAACTGAATAAATTGGCACGCTTAATGAAATTGACCAAAAGTTAATGCAAAAAACAAACAAGAAAAATTATTTATGTACAGTGGATATAAAAAGTCTACACATCTCTTATAAAATGCCAGGTGTTTGTGAGGTAAAACAATTTGACAAAGATAAATAATGTCAGAACCTTTTCCCCCTATAATGTGACCTATAATGTGAACAATTCAATTGAAAAACAAACAGAAATCTTTAAGGGGATAAAAAATAAACTCACAATAACCTGGTTGCAAAAGTGCGCACACCCTTAAACTAATACTTTGTTGAAGCACATTTAGATTTTATTATAGAACTCAGCCTTTTTGGGGAGCATGGCACTTGATGTGGCAATATTTGCCCACTCTACTTTGCAAAAGCACAAAAAATCTGTCAGATTGTGAGGACATCTCCGGTGCACAGCCCTCTTCAGATCACCCCACAGATGTTCAATTGGATTCAGGTCTGGGCTCTGACTGGGCCATTCCAAAACTTTAATCTTAAGCCATGCTTTTGTGGATTTGGATGTGTACTGTGAATCATTGTTGTGCTGAAAGGTGAAGTTCCTCTTCATCTTCAGCTTTCTAACAGATGCCTGAAGGTTTTTTTGCCAAAATTGCCTGGTATTTGGAACTGTTCATAATTCCCTCCATCCCGACTAAGGGCCCAGTTCCAGCTGAAAAAAAACTGCCCCAAAGCATGATGCTGCCCCCACCAAACTGAAAACATCCCTGACCAGTTTTCTTGTCATCTTTTCAAAAAAAATTAAAACAAATGTCAGATCTTAAATCAGAATCAGCCATTCCATTCCAGTGTCTGTTAAGTTCCAATAAAACTAAAATGTTCATTTTACTCAAACACATACATATGAATAGCATACCTAGAGAAATTCATAACATTGCTGTGAATTCTTAATTTTCTATCTATTTATATTTATGTTAGGCTCAAACACCACAGTTATAGTGTCAGGCCTCTAATAGTTAAGTTCAACCAGCACCATCGAAGGCTTTCACCATATTAATGATGTAGTCAACTGAGTGGGATTTCTAACTTCTGTGGCTTACCCCTCCTGTTTACCCTGTGGGTGTCCAATCGAGTCATCAGGACTCTTCATGGTACTCTTTACTCTTCATGGTACTCTTTACTCTTCATGGCACTCTTTACACTTCATGGCACTCTTTACGCTTCATGGCACTCTTTACGCTTCATGGCACTCTTTACGCTTCATGGCACTCTTTACGCTTCATGGCTCTCTTTACTCTTCATGACACTACTCTTCATGGCACTCTTTACTGTTCATGGCACTCTTTACACTTCATGGCACTCTATTCTTCATGGCAATCTTTACGCTTCATGGCATTCTTTACGCTTCATGGCATTCTTTACGCTTCATGGCATTCTTTACGCTTCATGACACTCTTTACTCTTCATGACACTCTTTACACTTCATGGCACTCTACTGTTCATGGCACTCTTTACGCTTCATGGCACTCTTTACGCTTCATGGCACTCTTTACTCTTCATGACACTCTTTACTCTTCATGACACTCTACTCTTCATGGCACTCTTTACGCTTCATGGCACTCTACTCTTCATGGCACTCTTTACTCTTCATGGCACTCTTTAGTTGGCTTTCTACTTTCTACTTCAGACAGACAATCCTTCCAGAGCTAACATTCACACGGGCACAAAATATTTGGTTGACTATGTGTGAGACTTTGTATAAGCTTTTTTATATTTACTTGTTTATTGTTTTGTAATTCAGCCAACGTTCTTAATCCTGGGTGATTTACATCATAGTACTTTCATCTCAGCAGCTTGGTGGGACAACCACAAAACCCAGTAATAGTAAATACACAACAATAAATGAAGAAACGATCAGCAAAGTCAGTGTTAAAGGGAAGAGGTGATGAAATGTAATACAATCTATATATAGATTACAGTCCAGGGTCACCAGACTTCCCCTTGGGTGGTTAATAGGGCCTTCAAATTGAGTTACACACCAGCTCTGAATGTTCCCTCAGTGTAGTCCCCAGAAAGATTGTAAAACTAGACAAATCATTCCCAATAAGGGTTTTATCAAGGTTAGGTTTAGGCATAAAAGTTAGAAGATTGAAGTTAAGGTAAGATAAGTTTCAGGACTAGAGAAATACATGGATGTCTGGGTCAGTGTTAGGTTTCAAGTCCTCACCAGAATACAAACACTACCATGTGCAAAACCCCTGCACATGTATACCTGTCTGTAATATGAGTATATTCCATGTGACGGTCAGCCTTTTCTTTATTTAAAGTTTCTTTGTCACAGTAGTTGTATATGTTTGTGTAAAGTAAATGTATTATATATACTGTATATCTATATGCACTTCAGTTTACAAGCATTTGAACAATGAAACAAATTGTCTTGTTTTGGCTCTGTACTCCAACAGGTTGGATAACAATAACAACAGGAAGGCATTTTCATCTATATTAGATAAACCCTTTAGAAATAGAAGCTTGTTTTGTCCATCGTCCCCCCATTTAAGGAAAAAACATTTGGTTTGTTGGCGTCATTTGCGCAGCTCAAGAACGCCAACAATGTCTAGACCTTTGCATTTGGAGTCAATTGCTGGTGTTTGAAAACGTACTGGTAAAGCAGCCAAAGGGTTTTTCAGGGCTGAAAGGTGGATTGTACTTGACTGTCCAAATCACCTGCCCCAGATCCAAGGAGCACGCGATTCACATGCTGAAGACCAAAACAATAAACAGGAACGGATGATTGTGTCGGTGCAGGCCTGACAAAGAATCTACAGGAAGGATACTCAGAGCCTGTTGATGACTAAGGGCCACAGACTAAAGGCAATCCATGAAACCAAAGCATTTGTAACCATAAACAATGATGACTATCAAAACAAATGTTCATTTGTCCAAGAACTATGATGGGGACTGTTCATGAACGGGGCTGTAATTCTTACAGGGCTCATTGTTTCTGGATACAAATCATTGTTTTAATTGAAATCCACTGAGCTGGGGTATAGAGCCAGAACAACTAAACATGTGCTTACGTATATGAAGAAGTGTCCATAATGCTGGACTAATCCATGTGAATGACTTATGAGAAAGGTCTTATCATAGTCGGAAAGAAATACATGAATGCACAGCAGGGCTCTACAATAATGGACTATTGACTTTAATACTTGGTTTAAATTCTCTACATAGCTGAAGCTGTCAACACATTCTAATGAATAGAAGACACGCGCTAGAGCCAGATAGAATGGGAAATGTGGGGAGGTGCCCTAACACTTGTTCTTTTGTAGACTTCACCGACAGCTACGTAACTACCATTAAGCACTTCTTGTAACTGGGTTGTGTGGTCGTTCCACCTAGCTCTTTTAACATGAATGCATTCACTTTTGTAAGTCTCTACAAATGACCACGATCCAGACCGTAAATGTAAATTTAGCAGACGCTCTTATGCAGCGTGTGTTACAGTTGCACTGCATTTTCTTATGTCATGTTCCCATTGTCTCACTGAGAGAGAACTGGAATTCTCCCATACGATGAAAATTATTGTCCCACTGTGGATGTGAACTAGTGTCAGAAGCCCGTTTGAGCAATGGGCAGCGCTATCACCTGAGTGGGACATCTAACTTCTTCTGCTCATCCCGCTTGTTGACACTTTGTGAGCTGTGTCTGCTCACAGATGCCAAAATGGGAGATACAAAGGGATGCTTAACTTAATCGTGAGTTCCCCCTCAGAACATCACAAACAGTAAGTACGGTACACCTTACTCAGTGAAGTAGATATCAGCAGATTAGATGTCAGAAAAGTTCTAGAGGTCATGGGGACCGTCTGCCAGAATGAGTCTGCATGTAGAAACCTGAGAACAGGACTTCCTCTTGGGTTGATTACTGTGCCGCTAAATTGAGACATCTCGGTTATAATTGTGTGTTTGTCTATGTGTGTGAACAACCCATTCACACACTCACACGTTTGTCTCTCTGAGTGTATGAACAATTCCACAAGACTGTCAACCTGGTGTCGTTACCATGGCAATTATCACAACCTGGACCTCGAGGTTCCTGTGAGTCCACAAAGCTGAGGACTTTGCATAGACCATCAGTGCCGCCAGGGTATTCATTGCAAAAGCCCATTGGCCTCTTTAAATGGCCTCGCTTCTCCACTGAAAGTGTCTTTACTGGCGGCGTAACACGCTCGGAGCAGAAAAGGTTGGTGAGACGTGGACAGTGCCAAAGCATGGGGTCCAACGCTAAGATGCTGTGAGATAGTTCCTATCTGCAAGTTGATAGATGGCTTAACACCTCTCTGACCACCTACTTTGCAAGCGCTTATCCATACAGACATGTATTTACAGTCCCACGAGACATACTGCATTTATGTAGGTACTTGCTGAGACCCTGTTTCTTTTGGGTGGTGGTTTGATTTACTGTCTGTTTAAATCATAATAATAACAGAAATTCTGCAAATGGCCCTGATCAAAAGTTGACATACCCTTGAATGTTAGGCCTTGTTACAGACACACAAGTTGACACACACAGGAGAAAATACCAAATACAGGTTTATTTCCCATACCCGTGGCTTTTTAAATTGCAAATAGTGTCTGTGTATGAATAGTCAATGAGTTTGTTAGCTCTCACATGGATGCACAGTGTAGGCTAGATACTGAGCTATTGGGAGCAGAAATGAACTGTCAAAAGACCTGCGTAACAAGTTAATGGTACTTTACAAAGATGGAAAAGGATATGAAAAGATACATAAAGCCTTGCAAATGCCAGTCAGTACTATTCAATCACTAATTAGGAAGTGAAATATTCAGGGATCTCTTAATACCAAGCCAAGGTCAGGTAGACCAAGATAGACTTCAGCCATAACTGTCAGAAGAATTGTTAGGGATACAAAGAAAAACCCACAGGCAACCTCAGGAGAAATGTAGGCTGCTCTGGAAAAATACAGGCTGCGCCGAAACTTGAACAAAATCTGCTGCATGGTCGAGTTGTCAGATAGAGGCTTATATTGCGCCAATGCCACAAAAAATATGCTCGGTTACAATATGCTCGACAACACCTTGACACGCCTCACAGCTTCTGGCACACTGTAAGTTAGAGTGATGAGACCATAATAGAGGTTTAAGGTCACAACCAAAAGCGTTATGTTTGGAGAGGGGTCAACAAGGCCTATAGTATACAGAATACTATCCCCACTGTGAATCATGGCGGTGGCTTACTGATGTTCTGGGGGTGTATGAGCTCTAAAGGCATGAGGAATCTTGTGAACATTGATGGCAAGATGAATGCAGCATAATCACAGAAAATACTGGCAGACAATTTGCATTCTTCTGCACGAAAGATGTCCATGGGACGCTCTTTGACTTGCCAGCATGACAATGACCCTAAGAAAAAGACTCCAGTGGTTACAGTAGAAACATGTGAAGGATCTGGAGTGGCCATCCCAGTCTCCTGACCATAATATCATCAAGCCACTCTGGAGACATCTCAAACGTACAGTTCATGGAAGACGACCAAATACTTTGCATGACCTGGAGGCATTTTGCCAAGATGAATAGGCAGCTATACCACCTGCAAGAATTTGTTGCCTCATAGACAACTATTACAGAAGAGGGTGCACTTTCATCAATGCTAATGGTGACAATACACAGTATTAAGAACTAAGGGTATGCAGAATTTTGAATACAGGTCAGTAATTTTTTTTCTTTGTTGCCATGTTTTGTTTTATGATTGTTCCATTCTGTTATGACCTACAGTTGAATGTGAATCTCACAAGAAATAAAAAAATATGTTTTGCCTGCGCACTCATGTTTTCTTTACAAATGGTACATTCATTATCAATTCCAAGGGTTTGCAAACTTTTGAGCACAACTGTACATCCTCTTTATTTACATTTCTGTTGCTAGGCTTCCTCCATCCAAAACCAGCACAGCCTCTCCCTTACCCCACCCAAACCCTTCAACGGCTAAGTATCAAAAACAGGCCACACATGTCAAACCGCAGGAGTGTGAAGAGGAAACCACAAGCTGATGCTTCAGAATATTCATTCGATTCTATACCATGTTAACCAAGACCCCGCCCATGTGACTCCCACCATGACAGCCTCACAATAAATATCACTCATACGATTACAAAAAAAAAAAACTTTATTAGCACTCCTTTGGACAACAATTCAAGATCTGTGGATACTAATGTTCCAACTCCTATTGATCAATAGCCATTCAGGAGTTGAAGGAGCTGGTCTGGAAAAACACACCATCCTTTCTGGATGAGATGGTCCCATGGTTCAGTTTTCTTTTGAGATGAATGACTAATGAATCGCCCAGGTCAAATACACTCGACGTGAAGCAGCAACTCAGTCAAAAGGACGATGGCAGATACATGCTCACAGAAGGTTTCCCTTAGTTACCGGTACTGAATGTAAATATTGAGTCATCTCTGTGGCGAAGGATGATGTTAACATTTCCGTACATTTCCGTTCAAGATGCCTTGTGGTTTTGTGAACACATCTTAATTGCTTGGTAGGAACAGGAAGGTATACGACAATGTGCAGAGGAATGGCGTACAGGGATTTTTTAGTTTTTAAAATTTTGAGTGGAAACATTATTTCAGTACATGATCCCCCAAACCCCAAAATGCAACAATGGTAGCAGTTTAAGTACTATATTATTAGTGTTGTGAGCTGAAGTGCACCTTATTCTATTCTCAGAGCTACATGAACTTGCCTCCTGACAAACTGAAGCTGTTGAGTCAGTATGACAATGACAAGAAGTGGGAGCTGGTCTGTGATCAGGTAAGAACTTTACTGTTTAGGTATGTTGTGCGTGATTGTGTTTGAGTGACATTGAAACACACACAGGCTGTGTGACAATGAAAATGATTTTTTGCCTGTGTCCTACTGACACATTGGTCAGAGTGCAGTTTCATGCACAACGCTGCATACCTCTGGGTTCCTGTGGCTCAGTACATTTGCCCTGCCCTCAGCAGGTTGGCGGTGCTCGTTGTGTTTTAAACTAAGTGTCTGTGTAATATTTCTTTCCAGTCATACTAACCCTTGTCCCCCATTTTCACTCCTGTGTGGTCAGGAGCGGTTCCAGGTCAAGAACCCTCCATCTACCTATCTGACCAAAATCAAGAGCTACTACCAGGACCAAGGAAAGGTCTCCCACAGGGTAAGCAAGCAACTTCCCTCTCTCCCATCTGCCTTTCCCAGAATTCAATTCTTTTAAACATATCTTGCCCTGTTCCAGTCCAAGAGACGGGTCCAGGAGTCCACTCAGGTACTGAGAGAGCTTGAGATCTCCCTCCGCACCAATCACATTGGGTGAGTTAGCGCCGGTCAGTTGGTTGTAAATTGTCTTTTCTCTGAAGTTGGATTTGGGGGATCTCTTTTTCTTTCAACTCATTTGCTCAGGGGAAAAAATATATATACCTTGAGTACTTGAAGTAGTGTGGGATTTCAACCGTGTCTGTCTATGTAGATGGGCCCAGGAGTTTCTCAATGAGGAGAACCAGGGTTTAGACGTCTTGGTGGACTACCTGTCCTATGCCCAGAGTGACGCACCGTGAGTATTCCTGGCTGACTCCTCTTAACATCACCGAGAAATCTGTTTAGCGGTCAGTCTTATCCAGAGGAACAATTACTGCCCTCATCTGAAGATAACTGGATTTCTGAGAAAGGGACGACATCACTCGAAAAAAGTTGAAAGCGTGAATGTGTTTCTAATAAAAAAGACGGTTCCTGCGTTTGATTATACATAGGTTCATGCGTGTGCCCGTTTGTGTCTTTGGGAATGTGTGTATCTAGGTTTGACCTGGAGAGTGCTGAGAACGGCGGCCCGCTGTCTGACAGAGGCAAGCTGGAGGAGAAGTCCATCGAGGATCTTAATAAGAGCGTGGGCCACTCCCCCACCCACGGCATGACCAGAGCAGCCCGCGCCCTGACCGTACGGTGAGTACCGTCCTCCGTCAGCGCGCAGAGGTCGCACTACACGTACGCCAGGACCACACCAGTTTCTTTGCCCCTCAAGCCATCACATTATGCGAATTCGGTTGCTCTTAGCGAGACTGGCCTGTGTTTCGTCTGCTCTCATGTCTCGGCAGGATCAGCTCCCTGACCCATATCAGGAAGACTCAGAAGAACTACCGAATGGCCAATCAGAGGGATGACGTCCATGTTTGCATTATGTGTCTGCGTGCGATCATGAACTACCAGGTGTGTTTCAGTCTGAACAGGAGCCTGTTAACACTGGCTGTTTGTGTCTGTGATATTTCGGGGTGAAATTGTGAAATGACAGAGCTGAATATTACTTTTTCAGTCTGGCTTCAACCAAGTGATGACACACCCACGCTGCGTAAATGAAATTACTCTCAGTCTCAACAACAGGAACCCCAGGTAACGACGCCAGGGTGCATTCTCTGTGTGTGTCTGTCTGTGTGTTTGAGTGTGTGGCGTGTGTATAATTGAGTATTTTATTCCTGATCTCTAGGACCAGAGCCTTGGTATTAGAGCTGTTGGCGGCTGTCTGTCTTGTGAGGGGGGGTCATGACATCATTCTTGCTGCCTTTGACAACTTCAAGGAGGTGAAGGGATTTTCTCACTCACACCTTAAAACAATAAACCCACTTGTCAAGAGTTTCACCTACTCATTTTCTTATTCATTCCTTCTGATCGCTGACCCACCAAGCACACTAGAACACAGTCATCTGAAGACATCAATTTGTTGAAAGCTGTAGAACACCGACTCAAACAGATAACATGTTGAGAGTGTTAGAACACACTCATACACAGACATCATGTTGAGAGTTCTAGAACACACTCACACACAAACAACATTTTGAAAGTTCTAGAACACACTCACACACAAACACCATGTTGAGAGTTCTAGAACACACTCACACACAGACAACATGTTGAGAGTTCTAGAACACACTCATACACAGACAACTGAGAGTTCTAGAACACACTCATACACAGACAACGTGTTGTTGAAAGTTCTAGAACACACTCATACACAGACATCATGTTGAGAGTTCTAGAACACACTCACACACAGACATCATGTTGAGAGTTCTAGAACACACTCACACACAGACATCATGTTGAGAGTTCTAGAACACACTCACACACAGACAACATGTTGAGAGTTCTAGAACACACTCACACACAGACAACATGTTGTTGAGAGTTTTAGAACACACTCATACACAGACAACATGTTGAGAGTTCTAGAACACACTCACACACAGACAACATGTTGAGAGTTCTAGAACACACTCACACACAGACAACATGTTGTTGAGAGTTTTAGAACACACTCATACACAGACAACATGTTGAGAGTTCTAGAACACACTCACACACAGACAACATGTTGAGAGTTCTAGAACACACTCACACACAGACATCACGTTGTTCAGAGTTCTAGAACTCTAGAACAAACTTACATCAGCTTTCTTTTAATACAAACACACACACCAATGTATTGAAACATTGACCATCTTGCATATAAAAGTGCATTGCTTTTTCATTGGCATGAGGAACTTTGTCATTTTGCCCTAGGTGAGTGGAGAGAAGAACCGCTTTGAGAAACTGATGGAGTACTTCAGCAACGATGACAGCAACATTGACTTCATGGTACGTGGACACACAACAACTGTAACCCACTGGTTTTTAGTTACGTCGTTAAAATAAGGCAAAGTTTAAAGAGCACATTTCCTTTGTCAGGTGGCCTGCATGCAGTTTATAAACATTGTGGTCCATTCGGTGGAGAATATGAACTTCCGAGTCCATCTGCAATATGAGTTTACTCAACATGGACTGGACCAGTACCTGGAGGTAAGCTGTCTGCTGATCTTTACCATGGCTCTGCACCAATACCATCAACCAAATTCTTTAGAACCGAAGGGAAACCCTTACTATAACCACGATAAACGTCTGTGTGTCCATTGATCAGACCCTGAAACTCACAGAGAGCGAGAAGCTTCAGGTGCAGATCCAGGCCTACCTGGACAACGTGTTTGACGTGGGGGCTCTGCTGGAGGACGCCGAGAACAAGGGCGGGGTCATAGAGCATGTGGATCAACTGCAGGATCACAACACGCAGGTCAGAAACTGGGTTACCGATCACGCACCATTCAAGACACACCCCTTAAGCCGTCCAGAAAGTGACCGTGACTGCAAGCTCTTGTGTTGTTGTTGTAGCTGAGTGCCAGACTGCAGGAGATCGAGAGCGAGTATGCAGAGAGGATGGCTGAACTGGAGAAACAGCTTCTTCAGGCCACCAAGGAGACGGAGCTGCTGAAGGTCTGCCCTGCACAACGACCCATGACAACCACTATTTACCGATAATGGATCAGACCAAATGGTGTGTGTATATAGATATATATAAATATGGATGTCTCCCCCTGTCAGGATAGCCTCCGGGCCTCCTGTTCCCAGGTCAGCTCTCTGCAGCAGAGGGAGCGGGAGAGGGAGATGAACCAGGAGAGGGAGAGGGACCGGGAGCGTCTGAGTCAGCCCTCCTCTGAGCTGGAAGTGAAAGTGCAGGAGTTGCAGGAGCGTGGCCTGATACGCCTGGGACGCACCGCCTCCGGGGCCCTGGACTTGCAGGTGGTCCCTGTCACCATTGTCGAGTACGTGGCTACCCCGGTCTCTGAGCCCCAGCCCCGCCCGGTTGGAACCCTAGACCTCGGCCCGGTTGCCTCCGATGTCAACACACCTTCTGCTGGTCCTCCTCCGCCGCCGCCGCCGCCGCCACCGCCTCCGGGGCCCGGCGGGCTTGCTCCGCCACCCCCGCCACCCCCTCCTCCACTGCCTGGCTGCGGTGCTCCACCTCCCCCTCCTCCCCCCCCTCCCCCTGGGGGAGGTCCACCGCCACCTCCTCCCCCACCCGGAGTGGGACCCCCACCTCCACCTGGTGCCCCACCTCCACCCGGAGGCCCACCTGCTGGAGGCAGCCAAGCCGGTAAGGAGACTCATCTGCTTTATAGCTGGATAGTACAAAGGATATAGTGGGAAAAATCAGGAGAGGTTTGCTCGGAAATCATGGGAAGACATTAAAGTTTGTGAAGTCTTATTGAGAAAAGTTACATGTGAATCAGATCACATCTCATACATTTTTATGTATCCAATTTGCAATAGAGTGTTATAAGGGCATATGTCAAGGTGAGGCTTACATTATATACATCAAATATTTCCCTCTGTCTGTCAGGTGGGAAAAGCAGGAAGCCCATCCAGACTAAGTTCCGGATGCCGTTGCTCAACTGGCAAGCGCTGAAGCCCAACCAGGTGACGGGCACAGTGTTCAACGAGCTGGATGATGAGCAGGTTCTGCAGGTACAAACACACCTCAACGGTGGTCTTCAGTATGTCTCTTCTCTCTACCTCCATCCGAGCCCCACACTCCCACTCTCTCCACCTCACTCCTTGTTAACTCACTCCCCTCTTTCTCCCCCTCTCCTCCCTGTCTACCCTTGTGTTTTCTCAGGAGCTGAACATGGATGCTTTTGAGGAGCAGTTTAAGACCAAAGCCCAGGGCCCACCGGCAGCCCTGTCCACTATGAAGGTCAAGGTGGCCCAAAAGGTCCCTAGCAAAGTCAGCCTGATTGAAGGCAACAAGGCCAAGAACCTGGCTATCACGCTACGCAAGGGAGGCAGAAGCCCTGCGGACATCTGCAAAGCTATAGAGACGTATGCCCATCTATCCCATTCAGTCTGTCATCTATTTCCCTTTCGCAGTATTTTCGCTTCTGTTTCAGTTCTTTATTTGTCCAGTGGCGCCTTTGTTTTTTAATTCACCAACAATATACTCTCATTGTCGCTATCTTTCTTCTCGCCTTCTCCTCTTTTCCTGTTGATCTCCAGGTATGACCAGCATGCATTGGGGCTGGACTTCCTGGAGCTGCTGGAGCGCTTCGTCCCATCAGACTTTGAGCTGAAGCTCCTCCAGAACTATGAGAAGGAGGGCCGTCCGCTTGACGATCTGTCTGAAGAGGACCGCTTCATGATGCGCTTTGGGAAAATCCCCCGTTTGGCTCAGAGAATTAGCACCCTCACCTTCATGGGCAACTTCCCAGAGAGTGTCAAACGTGTGCAGCCGGTCAGTCCTTCAACTGTCAGTTAGTTTGTTCGTTGATCAGACAGTCAGAGAGACAGTCAGTCAGACAGCCATTTAAGCCATCTTTCATCTTGTAATACAGTTAGTCAGTCAGTCTGTCCTCAAGCAAACAATTAGTTAGACAGATATTTAGTCATTCAGTTAGTTTGAAAAAATACATGTTTTTCCTACCCTCAAAGCAGAATCAGTATTTGTTGTTGAAACTGAACATTGCGTTTTGGCATTATGGTAACATTTTCGTCTCTACAGCAACTGAACTCCATCATTGCGGCATCTATGTCCATAAAGTCCTCAGCCAAGCTGAAAAAGATGTTAGAGGTGAGTGGAGGGCATCCCTGTCTGTCGCCGCTATCTGCCAGTCAGAAGGTCTGGGAAATGCGCTGTCCGTGTCATGCATGCTGTATCTGTCCCATCCCCTACAGATCATCCTGGCCTTTGGGAACTACATGAACAGCAGTAAGAGAGGTGCAGCATATGGCTTCCGGTTGCAGAGCCTGGACTTGGTAAAGCACTGCTCATGGGGCAGACCCATCCTCTTTTCACTATTAATGAAACTGTCAGGAAGATAAAGAGGAACGGACTGAAATAGTATTAGGCCTAGTCCTACTATTTTTTGATACAAGGTTTAGGTCTGTTGAGATGAACTAGTGTTTCCTCTCCTTGTCTCTGTCCTGTCAGCTGCTTGATACCAAGTCTACAGACCGCTCCCAGACTCTGCTGCACTTCATCTCCAACATCATTGAGGAGAAATACCCGGAACTTAACAACTTCCACTCAGAGCTGCACTTTGTTGACAAGGCTGGCCTTGGTACATGAATGCAACCAACGCCCGCACGCACACACACGCACACACACACGCACGCACACACGCGCACACACAAACACACACACACACACACGCACACACACAGTTATACACATTTAAGAAAACACTTTACCCAAAAACCTCTGCCTTATTTCTGACCTGTGTGTTTCAGTGTCTCTGGACAGTATTCTGCAGGACATCCGCTCTCTGGAGAGGGGAATGGAGGTGGCCAAGAAGGAGTTCCTAGTCCAGGATGACAACATGGTGCTGAAGGAATTTGTCAAGACCAACAGTGAACTATTGGACTCTTTAGTCAAAGACAGCAAGAAAGCTCAGGTTGGACTTCCGAGCTACATCTCAAACATACACATTCATCCCCTCATACACATCCTTCACCTTACTCACATCCTTCACCTCCCAGAAACACATCCTTCACCTCATGCACATCCTTCACCTTACTCACATCCTTCACCTTACTCACATCCTTCACTTCCCAGAAACACATCCTTCACCTTACACACATCCTTCACCTTACTCACATCCTTCACCTTACTCACATCCTTCACCGTACTCACATCCTTCACCTTACTCACATCCTTCACCTTACTCACATCCTTCACCTTACACACATCCTTCACCTTACTCACATCCTTCACCTTACTCACATCCTTCACCTTCCTCACATCCTTCACCTCCCAGAAACACATCCTTCACCTCACGCACATCCTTCAACTTACTCACATCCTTCACCTTACTCACATCCTTCACTTCCCAGAAACACATCCTTCACCTTACACACATCCTTCACCTTACTCACATCCTTCACCTTACTCACATCCTTCACCTCCCAGAAACACATCCTTCACCTCACACACATCCTTCCACAGAAGCATTTAATACCATCTAGTGATGAGTGACATCTCCCTCTTTATCCCCTCCTTTCTCCTCTCCCTCACTAGGAGGCGTATGGCTCTGTGGTGGAATATTTTGGAGAAAACCCCAAGACAACACAACCATCTATGTTCTTCCCTCTGTTCGTCCGCTTCATAAAAGCCTATAAGGTAAGGTGGTGACCTCAATATGAGAGTGGCTTTGAAGCATGTATGAAAAGGATTACAACGAGCTTATATATAAATACACGTCTATCGTGGTTGGATTTTGTACTGATATGAATGCTTGCTAAGGACCTGTTTCTGTGTGCATTGTCGGTTGTCTTTTTATGTTGATTATTTCTATGGTCTTCTTTCCAGCACTGACGTTTTCAAATAAATAATGAATTGATAAAATTGCAGTTACTACTAAACTGTAGTGGTTTCACCAAGCCATTTCTAAATGTATTCACTTACTGTAAGTCGCTCTCAATCAGAGCGTCTGCTAAATGACTTAAACAGAAATGTATATATCCCACGTAGCAAGCAGAGAAGGACAACGAACAGAAGAAGAAACTAGAGGCTCAGCTCAGCGAGAACCAATCCGACTCTCCGTCCCCTAGGAAGAAAGAGCTTCCAGGACACAAGGTATGACCCTGACCCGAAAGACAGGCCCTACATGACGCACAGCCTGGTGGGATACCACTTGTAGCTTGTCCTGTGACTGGGTCGCAACAACTGACTGGCCTTTGTAATGTGCCGCAGACTACATGTATGTCCACGTATAAGCTTTACCCTTTGACCCCTGCTAGTCTCCCATGGTGCCTATGATGCCCAAAATGGATCTGATAGCGGAGCTGAAGAAAAGGCAGGTGAAGCCCCAGGTGAAGGACGGGGCCCTGGAGGACATCATCACAGGTATCAATATATTACATTATAGTTCAGCAGCTGTAAACTTTCAGGTACATTATAACACTATATTACATCATAGCTAAGAAGGTGTAAAACATCATATAACAATATATTGCATCACAGTTATGAAGCAGTAAAACCTCACAAGTATAACAATATATTATATCATAGTTAAGAGAATGTCAAACATCACCGGTAAAACAATATATTTCATCATAGTTAAGATGTGAAACATCACAGGTATAACAATATATTAAATCGTAGTTAAGATGTAAAACATTGTTTAAGAACGGATTTGGAGTTCAATCATGAGTTTAAGAACGGATTTGGAGTTCAACATCATGAGTTCAAGAACGGATTTGGAGTTCATACAGTTAGTCCCAGTCAGACAGGGATGAGTTTCAATCCAATTGAACTCCAGACTCCTTAGAAAGTTTACCGAATTCCAGTTTCCTTACTGAAAAGCAATGAGGGGAACATAAATTAACCACAATGGACCCGGCTGTCATAGCGCTTTATTGGTGGGCTATAAGGCATAATAAAGGACATTTCTAGCGCTGTCTGTGTATGTGAATATTACATTGTTTGATACTGTGGTCTGTGTGCTTGCCGGTAGACCTGAGGAACTCCCCGTTCAGAGCCACAGACGGACGTAGGCCGGCACAGCGCCAAGACAGCTGAAGAAATGCAGTCCCATGACACTTCTACCACGGCATCACTGCACCCTGCCAACTGGGTTCACTGGTGTATGCTGGCAGCAAACACACCTGCATACCGCTACTGTACAGACACCTTATACACACCAGCGCTGAATGCCAGGTTTGATCTACAGAGACACATTTAAATAACAGTCTGAATTGACTCGGTAAATAAAACACTGAGCACGAGCCATCAGTCATGAACGTGTAACATAATAAAAACATCAATTTTCATTTATTTTAATTGTATTACTCACCTTCCTGTGGGGGAATTCTTTGAGGAAAAAAATAAACAGATATAAGTAATAACCTTCTTGGTTACAGTGTGTTGTCTTTGTTCCATTGTGTCTGCATGTCATGAATTCTGCCAAGCTTTTGTTTGACTCTAACCCAATTCATGACTCAAGAGCCTACTTGCCTCAGAGTGTTTCTTTGATCTGCCCGGTCAAAAGGATAAACAAGGTAAACTATAGTCATATCAGAGCTGTCATGTTATGTCTATACACATCTGTTTACACCATCCCCAGGAAAGATAAGCACACACCATTCCATGCCCAGTTAACACAATCAGAGAGAAACCTACAGCACTGTCCAATATGAATCAAAACACAGACTCCACGACTGTACAAGAGAGCTGCACTTTATTACACACAGAACCACAGCAACTATGTACAAAAGAAGGCAGGCTCAGCTGCCAGTCTTCTCACAGGAAAAAAAAATTCACATCTCACAGAACATCATGGCATCCACCTCTCCATTATCAGTAGGCATTTATATGTATATATATTTATATAGATCTATGTTCTTTATTGTTCATTATATCACACTACTCTACAAATGGGAGACCATAATTGGTGGGTTTTTCTGGTGAGGGTGCGTTCAAGTGTTCCGAATTGTTCAGAAACACTCCACTCTTAACCATCGTCACCACATCGTCACAGATCACAGTAAGACTGAACATGCCGGTGTCACAGAAAGGTCCAGGATAAAAACGGTCTGGTTCTCTACTGTTGTAAACCTTTGTAGTGGTACACTTCTTTCTTTTCTTCTCTCTCTCTAGTTTTTTAAGAAAACATGTAGACAACATTTTTCAACTGCACCGTGCGATTGCTTGAGAATATACATGCATTGTTTTATAATATACCTTTGTATCCATCATCTTTTTATTAATGAAACATTATATTGGACATAACATTTTGTTTAACTTTCTAGGACTGACTGTCTATTTACATATATATTTTTTTCTCAATGCCAAGATTTTGGACCCTCCACACATTCAGGTAAAAACCTCACACAGTTTACTTATCACAGAAATCTGCTAAAATTATATGGTGCTTTCATTTATTAACATGACCAAACTTTGCAGTAGACAATTATTGTGAAGAAGCTAACATTCCATTTCTATCCCAAAATATCTGGTGTAAAGTAATCAGGTCTCCATCAAATCTTCTTATGAGAAGGAAGAGAAATGTGGCATAAAAGAGGTAAATTTTTCTAATAAACATTACAAATGTCGACAAAACATTTGTATATTTTTATCTGATTCTTCTCGCCACACATTATTGAGGATTTTACTCTGGTGACATGATTGGTGCTTTGCCACTTAACAACAAAATCTGGACGGTATCTGCGAGAGCCAAGACCAGAGTAGGAATATTTGGTAAAATGAGACTCTATTAAAAAAACTGCCTTGATCTCTACTATGTCATATTGCTCATCTTTTTATCCACAACAGGTCTGTTCAATGGAAACATCCCACTGTTGGGAAAATTCATTCATGTTTTTTCTATTTTCTGACAAAAATCTTTCAAAGGTTTGATGGAAACCTAGCCACTGAAACTTAAACGACTTATTCACGCTTGACTCTCTGTCATACTCCCACCAGGGGTTTCATTTCAGTGTGTCCCTTTCATTAAGGGATATTTCACAGCAAAAACAACCAATCAGAGCACCCACCTGTCTTCTGAGATCACAGGAGTCAGCCCAGAGTGAAGAACACATCAGGTCAAGTACAGAGACTAGGAGCTCTATATAAACAACAGACTACAATCACTCAAATCACCAACGGAAGCTTCAAAGAAATGCAAAACCCCTAAGAACAGATCTAGGAACAGCTTCCATTACCATAAATTGAATGTTAGCTACTAGAAACTGGATCAGCAATTTCCTCCTCAGCACATCAGTAGTTTGGGCCCTCAGCCCCCCTCCCCAATAAAACCCAACAAAACATAATAGGAAACGTATACTTTAATCTGTTAACCAAAGAGAGCTAATAAAAATATCTGAGAATTAAAAATGAGCTCCATTGTATATTACATACCTGATAAATATTTAGTAAATCAATATAAAAATGTTCTGCTTATGAATAAATAATTTGCTGATGTGAAAAACAGTATCTTTTGAAGAATTACAAAGGAAAATCTGTACAAAACGCCTACTCATATAAAACCGAAAAAGATGATGATTAAAATTTTACATTATAATAATTTAATCTAGAACTATATTTCACAATTTTCTTCACAATTATAGTAATATCATACACAAACATCTTACCGAAGATATATTTATATATGTATAATTATTTTATTTTTCATTTCAAGTTTGTTGCATGATATCTTTCTAATTGCCAGGGGCCTTCACTATGAGAGAATCCTCACTCCACTGTCCCCTACTCATCCCAACTACCATTAATTCATTCAAGAAACCTCAGAAATCTCTAGTCAAATAAAACGAGCATTATGGTTATTCAAAAAAGCACTATAGAGCAGACTCTTGGAGTTTCCAACTTGGACTAAAAATCTGCGAAATATGAACACCTTTTCTCTCTCTTTACCCCATCAGCATGCTGGATGTAAATAGGATGATTCAATCTTGGGAGTAATACATTAGAGTGTGCGCCTGCATGGCTAAGTGAATCTCTTCCATTTGGCTTGGCTTTGTAAAACCAGGTGCTGGAGCCAGGCAAGTCTATGGGGACGCCTCGGCGTGAGGCATCACTAACTCGCTGTGCTGTGACCTTGCTGCTTTTTCCCTGACAGTGGGTGTGCTTGTTGCAATGCCACGGCCCCGCTCTGACACTGGTGTGTGCTGGCCAATTTGTTCCCCTTTTGTCCGGATCTGCAGAGCGGTAATGGTTTGTCAGAACCACTGATCGGATTTGTGCAATCATACCAACGCTCGTCCGTCTGTGAAGACTGCGCTGCTATAGGCCTGTGATATCACGGCCTTTGGCGGGTCTCAAATGAAAAGGTCTCGGAGAGTTTGTGTGCAGGGGGTCCCATTCGGGGCTTCAATCGGGTAATTGCAACATTCATCATTTTGAACCTTAATGACACAATACAATAACATCAGACATACAGCACCATTGCAATTTGTTCAAGCGGAGATACACACACACACACACACACACACACACACACACACACACACACACATACACACACACACAGCCATCTCCATCCCAAAGACAGCGTAAAAGAGCAAGCTGAAAAAAGGAAACGCTTCCATAAAAATCAAAGTGTATCAAACCGTGACATCCAGATAAACCTTTTTTCCCAGCCCTTTAAGCATGCAATGTCTCAGTAGATGAGGCAAAACACTTCCAGGTCACGCTAGCCTTCAGACACGAAAACCCAATCTCACCACCTCCAGCTGCCCGCGCTTTGCGCTAGTTATTGTTCTATTCTCAATGCCACGAGGAATCGATTTCAAGCACGTCCACGCACAGTTGTCTGCGGAACAACTGACGGAGGAACTTGTGTCTGAGACTACGGAAAGCCACGACGACCCCCGTCAGCCCCAGTGACGCCTCTCCAAACGCTTAACAGCGGGGGGACTTGGACACACCCTTGACGGGAGTTTGTTTTATCCTCGTCACACTTTGAAGCCCATCATTTAGCTGTGATGAGGGGAGCTGGAGACTGGCCACATCAGACCCATCTAGAGAACAGTCAACACCTTGCAGCTGTTGCTGACATCACATTTCCTATCATTTGCTTTGTGAAACACCGCACAGAGCCAGGAGGCTGTTTCCAGTGGCCACCTTTCTGTTGCACAAGCAGCTGCAGGGGGCCAAGCCAGCAGCAGCTGTCCAAGTGGGGGATTCTGCAGAACACCTTGTGGGGTTATAGCTGGAGTAAATTTTGAAAATACACATCGATGAGATGCTTGACATGCAGAGATCTAGAGGAGCTGTGACACCTGTTTCAAACCAATGGTACCTTTTAGAAGAGGGCTGATTTATTTCCTCTCTGACATGTGCTTTTTAAACTCTTAAATACATTTGTCATTTAGCAGATGCTCTCATTCAGCCTTGCTCAAGGACGCGATAACAAGTGATTATATTTGTTGCCCCAAGGTGAATGAGCAGCCTTCTTGTTAGCGGACCGATGCTTTCACCAAACAGACTGCCTCACCAAACCCAGGGTAGTTTGTCTGTTTGTGATCAGTGGCTGTCATGTAATAAAGAAACACAGCATCTAGTAAACACAACTGGACACCGCGCTTTTCAGGATACAGTTTGGTGTGTGTGTGTGTGTGTCCACCTGCATGTGGGTGTGTGTCTGTGTGTCCATCAGCATGTTGGAGAGTGTGTGTGTGTGTGTGTGTCCACCTGCATGTGGGAGGGGCTGTGTTTGTGTCCACCTGCATGTGGGAGGGGCTGTGTTTGTGTCCACCTGCATGTGGGAGGGGCTGTGTTTGTGTCCACCTGCAGTGTGGGAGGGGTAGTGTGTGTGTCCACCTCCATGTGGGAGGGGCTGTGTTTGTGTCCACCTGCATGTGGGAAGGGTTGTGTGTGTCCACTGCAGTGTGGGAGGGGCTGTGTTTGTGTCCACTGCAGTGTGGGAGGGGTTGTGTGTGTCCACTGCAGTGTGGGTGGGGTTGTGTGTGTGTCCACTGCAGTGTGGGTGGGGTTGTTTGTGTCCACTGCAGTGTGGGTGGAGTTGTGTGTGTCCACTGCAGTGTGGGAGGGGTTGTGTGTGTCCACTGCAGTGTGTAGGTTCACAGGTTCACAGGTTGTATGTTGAGTGGGGAGTGAAAGCACGGTGACAGGGAACACACGCCCAGGGTGACCCCTGACCCTGAACTCTGCAGCAACCATGAACCCATCCTGATTGTCACCCACCCTGACATCTACCTGCTCCATCATTACGGTGTTTTGATTCAGTCTGTGTCACTGTAGTCGTGGTATTCTGTACTATCACCATAATGGGTCAGATTCGGTGTGGATTGTCTCTAATCAGAGGATTTCACTAACAACAGTTCCACTGGTCCCACCAAGACAATATCTAAGGTCTTCTATTGCCAACCTGCTGTGCTATTTTGTAGTGGTATTTTGTTAATGGTATCAGACACTGGGGTAAAGATGCCGGTCCAGGGGTATAGCACAGCTGAATGCTGTGTACAGTCACACGGAATGGGGGCCGTTTCTGTTTCATTAACGTGAACTCTCCACAGAGTGGCTACGACAGGCAGAACGATAGCACCAGTTTGGGGTTCTACACAGGTGATGCAATACTATGAAAAATAAAGGTAAATTAGCAAAAGAAATGGAAACACCCACTGATCTTACGTTCATCTTATGTTTTTTTCAGCACAGAAGTACATTCTGCCAGACGTTTGATTAAGACCTATAGTGGTCTGAAAACACATGACTACTGGAGTGTACTGGTTGATTATTGCCACTCTACTCGATATATAACACAGTCTAATTATTATTATCTACTTCACTAAGGTCTCACTCAGTAAAATTTGGCAATTGGCGCAACCATAGACTGGTGGTTCATATAGCAGTGTCTCTCTGGTTACTCAGAATAGACTAGAACAGACCAGAACAGAACAGCACAGAACAGTCCAGACCAATCCAGGAGGTGGTGGGATGGGGGGCTTAGTCCCATCTGTGAGCTCTCTCACTGGGGTCTGGGGGACTGGCAGTACTACATAGTAGGAGAGGAACCAGACCGTCAGAGAATTAAATGTCTCCTCAACTCTGCGCCAGATATTTGAAGATTCTGGCTGCTGGACTGGGATTGAGAGCAGCACAGTGACACTCAAAGAAAAACCAGAAAGATCCGTACAGAAACTCCCCACTGGTCTGTTTTGCTGCCTTTGTCTCTTGGCATTGAAGGGTACAGATGGTGGGGGCAACGTGCTGGCTTCCCACTTTACTTTTGGCACACAGAGGTACTTTAATTGTGCTCCTACTCCCACTCCTCTTCCTCCTGTTCTTCCTTTTCCTCCTGCTGCATTACCTCCTCCTCCATGTTTTTCTACTTCACTGTGAGTTGCTAGGGGAGATGGACTTGGGCATGGTCTTGCTGCGCTCCTTGTAGCTGTTAGCTCCAGAGAACTGTAGGCTGCGGCTGCCAGGCTTCAGTCCCAGGGAAGAGAGGGTGAGGGAGGTCAGCGGGCTGGGGGAGGAGGGTGAGGAGGAGGGGGTGGGGGTGGTCGGGGAGGTCGAGGTGGAGGAGGCAGCGGAGGAGTTGGTTGTGGAGCTGGAGGAGCGGCCATTGGGCAGGGTTAGAGAGGAGGCGCGTTGCTGCTCGCGGAGGAGGCGGTGCTGACGGAAGGTGGAGGAGAGGAGAAGGGCCTCGGCACTCAGGCTGGAGGCTGACAGGCTGGCCAGCAGGGCCTTGGCCTGGCTGGAGGATGCTGTGAGGGAGGACAGCGCCCCCTCCTGGGGATACTTCCTCAGGCCCGGGGCAAACACAGCTGAGGTGGAACTGGAGGAGGGCAGGCGACCGGAGAAACTGGCAGCTCTGGTTCCCAACAAGAGAGGCTCAATACTGCTGTTCCCCAGGACCTGCGAGCCGGACCCAGAGGAACAGGGGGAGTAACAAAGAGCATTGGAAAAGACAGGAAAGGTTTCCAGGAAATGAAGGAAAAAAAAGAGAGTAAAGTCTTATAGTTGGTAGTGATCCCAGAAAACAGCCTCCCAGCCAGACAGAAACACACTCAAACAGGGCAAAGAAAGGCCAGACATGTTGTGACTGTGGGGTCATGTTGTGACTCTGGGGGGAGTAGACAGGCGGAGACTCTGGGCCTTATGAATGTGGACTAGGGAGTGGATACGTGGGGGGGGGTCGCGAGGAAAACACAGCTTGGTAGTCAGGTGGTGGTGTCTGGAGAGGAGGTGCACAGGGAAGAGGCCTGGTCGCCCTCTCACTGCTGAGGGGTCAGAGGTCACAGGGTCGCCGGTGGAGGGGCCCAGGCGGATCGCACGGGTGACAGGGTGGTGGGTGAAGTGGCGTCCCAGGAACAGGTGGTGTCGAGAGGAACGGCAGGCAGGAGAGATGGGGGGAGAAGGGATGAGAGGTGGTGGGGGGTGAGGGAGTAGGGATGACGTGACAACAGAAGACAAACATAGGAAACCGTTATTCAGGTTAGTATCAGCAGGTGTTGATGCTAGCCTTGCCTGCCGTCTGCACAGAATGGGGGTTAACATTGTTGTTTGGGGGGGGGGTGGTTATGATGCCAAAAATTGGAGGTGAAAAGGCAACAGGAGTGTATGGGGTTTACACTGCTGTTGTCTGTTACTGTTTTGACAATTCTTTTTAATGGACATTTGAGTCATTAAAAATGCAAAACATCTGATGAACAGCATCACTGACATTCCCCTTTGTGTGATGCTGACTTGCACCAGTAGATGGAGCTGTTTCTGCAGTGAGGCATTCAGGTAAAATCAGTCTACTCTACATGGGGTGTATTTCCATCCATCCTACCGCTTCCTCTCAGTCAAAGGCAGAAAGCAGGTGGCAGACTAAGAGACGGTGCCAAACACCACCACAGGCAAGCCAAAACACAATGTGTAAGGATCCCCACCTCTGTGGTCAGTCCTAGATCAGTCAGTCCTAGATCAGTCCATCCTACAGTCCTACAGCAATCAGTCCTAGATCAGTCAGTTCTACAGTCCTACATCAGTCAGTTCTAGATCAGTCAGTCCTACAGTCCTACATCAGTCAATCCTTGATCAGTCAGTCCTGCAGTCCTAAATCAGTCAATCCTAGATCAGTCAGTCCTAGACTCCTTCATCAGTCAGTACTAGATCAGTCAGTCCTAGATCAGTCAGTCCAAGATCAGTGTCCATGGCTGATGACACCTGTTTAGAGATTGTTGCTGGCTGGGGGACAAGAGGTGTGGCAAGACAGGTCTGACATTACTAACTTTTAATCAGAAAGAGCGCAAAATACTACAGAACAGGTTTACCAACGAAAGTCTGTGGTTATTTACATGTAACTTTAACTAACTTCAATAAAAACCAATGGTGGACAATAATTTGTTCTTGTATAACAATACTGTGGAAAATGTTTCCTACCACAGTGTTCAAAAAATGGCCTCCTGCTAGCACTGAGAGGTTTGTACCCCTGCATGTTTAGTGTCTGGAGGGTAAGGAGGCATTAGTTCTGTGTGGCTGGTCGGAGAGCAATTGCATGTTGTTTAGCCAAGTTGTTAGGATTAAACCTGCTCTGTTGGTCGATGTTCCAGGACCTCTGCTGCTTCCCCCAGGGAGAGGGGCTATTCCTTCTGCCTGAGGAGAACCTATCTTCTCTCTCTTCAGCCTGGCTACAGCAACGTTTATTCTAGTCTGTTAGTGAGGCAAAATAGGCTTCTCTCATCTCCTGATACTCAGAGCTGTCTGCCAAACGACAGTCCCGCGGGACTGGCCTGTCCCCGTCGCTCACCAACCCTGCTCCCCTCACCTCCCCACGGAACCAGAAACTAGCCTGCTATACAACCTGAAGTAATACCAAGCCAAATGTAAATCGAGGCTAGCGGTATGATTCACATTGTCTTGCCCTCCTGGATCTGCGCAGAGGAAAAGGGAGTGAAATGGTGGCTTAGAACTGTCTGTTCCCATAACAGCCAAGTGATGTGAAGCATCCTCTCACCCCTGGAACACTGACATCCTGCCTCCTAGTTGACCTGTCTAACAAGACACTCTGGCACAAAGGAACAGAGCATCAGCTCCAAATGCTCAGGTTTAGTCTGATACACAAAAACACACAGACACACTCATGCGCACGTGCACGCAATACATACAGATAACACAATCTGAAAACACTGGACTGTCCAACCAGTCCCCAGGCGATGTGATATGAAGGCTTTAACACCGTCACTACAGCCGATTCAGAACAACACGGGGGATTTATGTAGAAAGAGACGAAAGGAGAAAAGATAGGAAAACGGATAGTGCGATAACCTGAGACAGAATTAAGGTGAGACAGGGTCAGGGGTCATCCCTGAGGGAGATGAGAACAGACCTCTTTACCTTCAGCTGTGGCTCCAGTAGAGAAGACAACGATAGTAGGCGTGTCTGGGTAGGTGTCAGTCAAAACAACAGAATTAAAAGGGACAGGGGCAACTTATACCTCTATGGCACTGGGGCAGATGGGCAGGGTGGCACCTTAAACCTCTACGGGTCAACTCACAGGGCGGCTGGAAGGGCACTTTTTTGGCACAGTAGCCTGGGCATTACAGGAGCGCATTGTTGGGGCGGATTGAGTGGTGGAGAGAGACAAGCAGCCTCCAAGCACAACACAATCTGTCACTAAGAGGTGGGGACGGACATCTCACATAGACTGTTCTGTGGATACAAATTGCTCCGAAATGGCTTCATTAATGTCTTTGCTGTTGTTGCTGTGGTTCTATACTAACCAATGGCTCGGTGTGCACTCTGCAGGAAACGTATCCTTTTTATGAGGGGATAGTGTTTTCAGACACGCATTCCCTTTTCTGTGTTATTGTTGGCAACAGTTTGTGGACAAAGGGAGCGCACTGAGAGCCATTTCATTTACCTCACTAGAATAATGTTCCTCTCAGTGGGCTAGAGGGAGTTCACTCTGCCCCTACAGCTCTCCAAAAACACACAGAAAGGGATGAACAGGCAGGGAACAAAAGACACAAAGGCAGAGAGAAATATAGAGGTATATATTGAGAAAAAAAAGGGAAAAAGTGAGAGAGTGATTGAGAGAGAAATTGACCGAGACACAGGCAGAGAGAGAGAGAGAAAGTGACAAAGACAGAGAGGCAGAGAGAGACAGCAATAGAGAGAAACAGAAGGAAAGCTGGGAATCAAACGAGAAAGAGAGACAAAGAGAAGGCGGAGAGAAAGACAGGTAGAGAAAGACACAGGCGTGAATCAAGAGACAGCCAGAGTTAGGGAACAGGATTAGTAAAAAGGATGGAAAACGTGTTGGAGTGAGCTTTTCATATATCATTCACAGGGACAAGCTGCATCATGTCTGTGTGTGACTTCTTTGTTGATTTTAGTCTTTCCGCCATCTTTAACACTGAGCCTTCTGGCACAATATTGGAGCTTTAGAGCTCAACTGTGGTCATTTGAAGTTAAGAAGTAACACCTAAAGAACTGATCTAACTGCTCCTGACAAAGAAAGATACTGTAAAAAGATTACAATTCTTGTTCGTAAATCCCATCTCGCTCCTAGCAAGCTTTTCACATCACTTTGAAGGGCACACTGTAGGATCTCTCCTCTTAAGTTTGCAAGACTGAGTTTTAAACAACGACACAACTTGTCTCCTCCTCCCGTCCAGGGTGGTTGAGAGTGGGGGATGGTACAGTGTCTGAAGAGAGTCTGACGAGTCTACAAGTTAATGTCAACTGACAGACTGATAGACAGTGAGCAAGTTTACTTGGGAAATATCTCAGGCCCTCTAAACAATTTTATTGAAACTCAACTGCTGACTTTCTGAAAGTACATAATGCTTGTTGTTTTAAGTACATCTTCAGGCATTTAATGCTGTATAGGTTAGGAAAAAGGTGAACCACCTGTATTTTTTGCTGCTAGAGCAATAGGTCAGATTCAAACACATGCTGCAGCTATTCACCAGAGGCAATAGTTAAGACTCATGAATCACCTGAGACTCAACAATTCTGACCAACAGCTTGTTTCATTTCGCACGACGTTGTTGTTAGCACATTTCTTTGCGTTGCTATGGAGTAGCTATAAGTGACTGAGTTGCTGGCTTAGCTAATATTGGCAGGCTTAAAACATGCTCGTTATGATGATAATGTAAATCTTCCTAAATGCAGATCATTGTCGCACAGAAAATCGAAGTTGTAAACTGACACAACTAACACTTGCTTATCAAAGAATGACAATATTAATACCAGAGGTTTTACATTATTATTATTATTTGTATGTTGTTGTTATCTCAGGCAGTGGTCTTAAAGATGAAGCCAAAACCCATGAAAGAGTGAATGAACAAAATAAAAGAAACAGAAAGGGCGAGAGACAGGGAAGAGAAAAAGGGAGAGAATGAGGGAGAGAGCTAAACTAAGCACACTGATTAAATAATCAGTGATTGAACTGACACCACTGGAGGGAGGTTCGCTTCTGCCTACACTTGGAGACAACATTACATTCCTCCCATTCTGTCTCTTCCCTCTTAGGTACATAGCTACAAAGCAGACCAGTCTCAAGACACACACAATCTTTATATCGCCCCCTTCTTCCTATATAATGTATATATATCTCCCCCTAACTCTCTTTCCTCCTATGTCTGCCCCTCCCTCTATCTCTCTTCCTATCTCTACCCCTCTCTCTTATCTACCTCTATCCCCGTTCCTGTCTTTTTTACTGTCACACTTCAATGCTCTTGTATTTTTCAAATAACATTGACATTAAGGCTTATTTCATTGACATGAATCCTACCAGTAGAAAAAAATGTTATCTCTAAGCTTTACTTTGGTCTGACATGCCTGAACAGTTCCATTTCCCAGCATTCCCTGCATCTCTAATTTATAACCCAAAATCCTTTAAACTCCCAATCCCCAGAGCGCGACACTATATTTATACATCCCCTATACTGAACTTTACTGAACTGAAATCCCATGTCCTTCGATCACAACTTTATTCATGTGCAGTGTTGCTTTAAAGTATTTGAACTCCATCAGCAATTATGAATTTCTTTCAGTGTTCACTATTAAATCTTTATTCAACCAGAACCAATATTGTTTTCCAGACATAACAGGTTTATAGTCACCAATTCCATATGTTGGTTTGGAGGAAATAATGTGTTTAATAGAATTTTTTAATAAAAAAATGATTTGTGCAAAAATACGTGAACCACAAATTGCATCGTTTAAATCAAGTAGGTAAGTAGAATCAAGTGGGAAAATAATTGGGCACCAAAGGAACAAATCAAAGGAGGGACCTTTAGCAAAGAGTTTGGATGGGACTCTGATAAATGGAGAAAAAAGCACGGTCAGTTTGGTGTTACCCATATTAAATGCAAAACACCAAGCACAAAAGAAAGGAGATCTCAGAGGACATCCGTCTGCGGGAGGCACTTCATCCATCTTCAAAAGATTTGACCTCTCTCGGTCCACTGTGAGGCAAATCATTTACAAAGGAGAAGCATTTAACACGACAGCAACTTGGCCTAGAAGTGGACGCCCTTGCCAAATATCCCCAAGAGCCACAAGAACAATAATAAATCAGGTCCATGCCAAACTAAACATAACATCAGGAGATATACAGACCTCCCTTGCTGAATCTCAGGTAACTATACATGCTTCAACAATAAGAAGACAGCATCAAAATGGCATTCATCAGAGGTGTTCTAGAAAAAGAAACAAACTGCCCATATTAACTTTGCCAGAGACCACCTGGACAAAACTGTCGGAGTACATTTTCCGGGCAGGTGAGTCCAAAATTGATGAATATCAAAACAACTTTTGTTTGGCAAAAACACACCCTGCCTACCACCAATAGAAACAAATCCCAACAGTCAAGCACGGTGGCGGGAATGTCAAAATCTGCATCTCTTTGTCCTTCTCTGGACCTGGTTGACTCGACGTCGTCAAGGGAACCATGAATTCTGGGGAATACCAGGAGATTCTTAAACAGAACGTCATCTGTCACGGAACTGAAGCTAGACCAAATATGAGTCTTCCCACAAGTTACACAAATAATTCAAGTAAATCTACCAAAACAATTGCCCTGGAGAAATAACAGTTGTGTTTTAGAATGGCTAAGTCAAAGCCCTTAGCTTAATCCAATTAAGATCCTGTGGTAGGACCTGAAGGGGGCAGTACATGCCAGACACCCCACAAATAGAGACTGATTAGTGGCTATATGAATCATTTCTACCAAGTAAATGCTGCTAATGAAGGTGCCACATGCTATTGAATAACATGGTTCATGTATTTTTGCACACATTAAATCAGATTTTTTGTTAAAAAAAACACTTACCAATGAAAATACAGTACTGTGAAATTTCAAATTCAGGCCCTATAGTTGCGTTGTAATAAAAATATATATAATATATACAAATACATACATATAGATGAATGTTTGTGACCTTCATGTGGAATGTGTTTATTAAATTTATTTTAATTTTTATTGTGAGTCCCAATTTCCTTCTGTAGACATTCAATAGACGGTAACACTATAAACAGTCTGGTGATAAGTAAAATGTTGCCAAGGTTAGGGTTAGGCTTGGGTGGCCATCTCATTACAACTAAAGGTGAAGGGTCGGGTTGGTAGGGTCAGTAGGGATGGGGTCAGTCAGTCTGACTAGAGAACAGTACCTGCTGCTGGCCCTTTAGGAAGTCTTCCTTCTTGCCCGTCTTGGTCTTCTCTGTGCTGCTCTGCTGCAGGTGCTTTAGTCTGGAGGCTGCCGAGGTATGGAGTTTTCCCAGACCTGAAGAGCAGTTCCCGCCCTGTTGGAGGACAGGAGACAAGGAGAGGGGGGAGGGCATGGAGGAAAAGACCAAGAGGATAGGGGAGAAGGGGAGAGACGGGAGTATAAGCTCAACCAAGAAAGGAAACATACATTTTTTTCATTCCATGTCCATAACACTTCCAGGAAAACTTCTCCGATGGATCGTGCCTCTAAACAGCCTCTTTCCCCATCAAGCCAGCACATTACCACCAGCTGCGGAAGACCCCATGGTCAATGTGATACACACTATAGACTCCCATCACATGCTCACTATCCACCCAGTCTAGTTGTTCTGTCATTACACACAGAGTTACAGCTGCATCAAATCACTTGTTGCACCTGATTTGATCTAGCAAAAACAATGTTTGCCAAACAAGAATATGTACAAAGCAAATACACACCCACACACACACACACACCCACACAAATTCTCCATTCAGCAGTGTCCTCCACACTGAAACCTTCGCTACGAGGAAAGACAGTGTACGTGATTACAGGAGACAGAGTGCCCGGTATCTGCTAATGTGTTACAGTAATGGGTTGAGCAGGGAACCTGGATGAATGATGTGATTAGAGTAATGAGTCCTGGTTAATAGGTATGGCATTACAGCGGTGATAAGGTTGATGCACACCCACGCCACGCCAAGACCGACACGGCTCTCTTCGGTTGCGTGGCATAGAGGAGGACACCCCTCTATGACACGGCACCTGGACTGAATCTCAGCCTGTCTCTCTACACACAACGGGGCGGTCCACACTGATCTGGAAAGTAACTGGTAATCATTACTCCGAATTTCACAGGGTACATCTGAAGCCAACAGACACACACGCCCTGGCAAGCGATGACCCCTGTGAAATCCTGGTTTGTGATAATGAAAACGGCAGGGATAATGAACGGCCGGGATAATGACGACAATAGCGCGTGTCTGTACTCAGTCTCAGCCTGATCCGAAGGCAAGTCTCAACGTTTAGTTAGTCGATAAAGCTTAAAGAATGGGGGGAAAGAAAAGCTGTAATACTCGATGATGCAAGTTACTGAAAATTGATTACTGACAAAAGAGAACAAAGAGAAGACGAGACGTAACGTAACGAGAGGTGGGATGTAAAAGAGGGGAGGGAAAAACAAATGACAGTTTATTGTAGCAGAGATGGGACTGTCCTGGTTTACAGAGTAGAAACCGCAGATGCCAAGGCAGATCAATGAAAAGACAATTAACAGCCCAAGCTCAAGAGGTAAGTAGGCCCATTACTAATCACACTAAAGGGAAGGACAGTAGCCTGTTGTTTGCCCCATTGAGTTGAACAGATTTAAAGCCTATTGTGCACACACTCTGTTTTCCAGACCGAGGAACTTTAAAGTGACCCGTTTGGACTGCCAAAATCTACCAGTTCTCCCACAGAGCAGACAACAGACTACGTTCATGTGGGAATGGTTGACATTGAGAGGTTCAACAGAGGTGTGAGATTTACATCCAAGTTAAAAGGTTAGATGAGGTGCAGTCAGAAACTCTCCAATGTAACCAGGAGGAAAACTTGGTGAAGATCCAGCAGAAACCCCAGAGCCAAGGAGATGAGGGAAAAGTGAGTGCCTGCTCTACAAGGAGAAGAGTCTGCAGGGATGCATATTATAGACCTGGGTGATTGTGGAAGGACAGGAGGAGAGTTTGGGCTTGGGTGGCACCGGGGGCTTCTTGGTCTTTGCTGAGTTGGTGGCGGATGTCTCGGCTGTGTCCGGAGACCCTGTTAGGAGGGTGTCAGTGGGGTGTTTGAGGGCGTAGACGTGCTCCGTATTGGGGTGGCTACTGATCTCCAGAAGGGTGTTCTCCAGCTCACGGATAGTCTCCTCCAAGCTGTCCAGCCTCCTGTACGTGGTGCTCTTGATGTCCCCTCCCTGCTTCCACAGGTTCTGTTCCAGTCCTGTGCAGCCCTGGCTCTCCACGCAACCTGCGGATCCCTGAATGCTTTCTGTTCCAGTGCTGACAGGAAGTGTTAGGATCCTGTCCCCTGTCTCCAGCCCTGTCCTCAGAGCCTCCCTCAGAGTGTCCAGCCGGTGAGGGGGGACACTAATCCGGGGGACCAGCGGGGGAGAGCTGGCACTTAGGTTGCTCAGAGAGCCTCCTGCCCTGGGCGTCGGGAGCGACCCGGATGACCCAGTGTCTTCCATGCATCCCAGCAGCTTTTTATAGGCCTCTCCGACCTTCACAGTGTCCCTGAAGAGCAGCAGGAGGGGAGCCCCACACAGACGCGCCGCAAGACCTCCCTCTAAAGGCTGAGTCGGGACGGTGACCTCCTGCAGAGCCTCGGCCATTGTCCTGCGGAGCTCCTGCACTTCTGAAGGGGACACCAGCCTGACCTCCAGCTCAGTCAGGAGCAGGCATACCTCCTCTCTGGCACCCGGGTCCTTTTGATTCTCAATTGACTCCTGGATTATCTGCTCGTTTCTTCCAGAGGGCTTCCTCTGAGGCTGGCCAGCAGGAACTCGCCCTTTGGACACCTCTTGGAGGAGTCCCTGGGCCTGGTTCACTTGTGTCAAGTCTCTGGCAATGCATTCTGGGGAAGTGGGTGGAACTGAAATGCACTCTGTCAGCACAATCCGGGGGACTGGAGACAGGGATGGAACAGGAGGCACCATGCTCTGTACCTAGCAAATAAAAATGGTAATAATCATATATTTGTATATATTTTCATACAAACATTCAAATCAACGTGAATGTGCGTTCTGAACAGTGAGATGGAAACTGAACGTGGTCGTAAAAGCCGTGGAACACCAACCTGGGTGTGGAACGGTGTAGTGATGTCAGTGCATTCTGAGTTGCCCTGCTCCCACTGTAGGACAGAGCAGTCCAACGATGCCCTATATAGCTGGTAGACACAGTGCAGAATTTTCAAAAGCGCAACACGCTCACGCACACGCTCACACACACGAACACGTGAACGCCGGAGGAGTGTCAGGAGTGTGTGAGAGAGGACTCCATTGGTGAGAGGCAGTGTGGTGCAACAGGATGTGTGAAGGGGCGACAGCTGTAGGGGGGGGGGGTTGGGTAGAACTGGGAGTGTCGACCAAGGGGCTTGAACAACAATGCAAACTCCCTCTACAATCCCTTCCCCACAAAGCAGAACACCATCTGGTCTGATGAGAAGGTAACAGCTACACCTTAGTCTCACATCATTCTCCCACTTGGCTCTGTGGAAAAAAGCTCTGCAGGCAAACAGAGCAGATGGTTCACACCAGGCATGCACGCGCACTCACAAACACACACAAACAAGAGCTGGGTGTTACAGGAGACCCAGCGGCGAACAGTCTGTAGGTGGAAAGGGTGAGGATGGGACAGTGTATTTTGGGAGGAGGTGGGAGTGTTTATTTAAGGAGAACAAGGAAGTGGAATGTAAGGGCAGCCTCAGGAAACAGCAGTCCACACAAGTCCACGATCAATGGGTGTTACCTTGGTGCCCGGGGCCCCTGGGGGCCACAGGTCGAGGCTGGAGGGGGGTACACTGGTCCTGCAGTGGGGGGCATTGGGCAGAGACAGGGGACTGGGGTGACTGAGTCTTGGGGAGGCTCTCTGAAACAGCTGACCGATGGGATGGTAGGATGATGGGGGGGGTAATGAGATAGTAAATCATGTGAATTCCTAGAAGTGTATGGTGTACTTGCAATATCAGGACTTATTCACAAGTGCTTTAAGAATCTGAGGAAACGTGTCCCATTCGTTTTATTCCTTGGCCACCTGCAGGACACAACGCCGAAACACCACTGGAGCCACGTTGTAAGCTGCCCATTATCACAATCAAAACGTCATCAAAAGAAAATGGCACAAATGTGATGACTTGTCAATACGCTGTTGTCTGTGAGAAAGAAAATGCCCTAGATGTGTGCGTTTGTGTTTGTGTGTGTGTATGTGTGTGTGTGTTTGTGTGTGTGGGCGGGCCATAGGCATACATATCTACAATATTTGGAAAACTACAGAAAAAAAGAGTGACATCAGCAGAGTACATGGGACTTCCTACAAAAAAAACATTCTACAACTGCAAACTCTTTTAACGCTGTTCTTGTTATCAGTTATCTTGTACATCTGAAGCTGGTCTATCAGTACCTCTATGTCGGCAGCCATCTTGTCCTGTTCGTCCTCTTCCCTGTCTCTGGAGTTGATGGTGGGAGGGGTGGAGGCAGGGCGGGGGTTTTCAGACACTGTCCGTCGCAGCTTTACGTGGGGTTTTGAGGCTTCGGCGTCCTCCGTCTCCAACTTCTAGTTTAATACACAGAGGAGATCAGAATCTAGGCTGGAGGTGTGTGTGTGTGTTTGTGTGGGTGGGGGGGTTGTGGGACCCACGCTCAAGCTCTATCACCTTTATACTCTTTCCAGGGATCAGGGTTTCTCCACTGCGGGTGGTCAGGCCAGACGGGGATGATGGGAAGCTGCGTCTAGGTGGCGGAGGAGGGGGCGACTTTGAGGGCTTCTCTGTGCGATACCGAGCCACTGTCAGCTGTTCCGCCTCTGTG
>JACXGJ010005615.1:16867-38448 GCA_016801105.1 Esox niger | reverse complement strand
CTTGAATCTTGAATGCTGATTGGCTGATTAACGTGTTTTTTGAGACCTTATACAACGGGTATGACATCACATTTTCCTGCTCTGATTACATTGGTAACCAATGTAATGTTGGTTATTTATACCACCATGAATTTTGCAATTGCTTCAAATAAGGCTTATGTTTCTTTTAGGCCAACTATGTGTTTTGGAAACCATGTCAATCCCGTCAGGAAAAGTTCAAATTTGTCAACATACATAACATACCTGTATTGATAAATGTCTGCTTGTGATGTTTAAATTATGATGAAAATGACAAGATGGTGTGAGCCTGCATGAAACAAACAATATTTGAAGTGGATCCCAAAAAATCCCTATTGAAGGAATGAATGGTGTAAGAACTGAAATATAGCTCTTCCTGTTGTGCCGCTAGGTTTTATGGGGATTTTGACTCATACTATTTCAGTGTATGACCCAGGATTTAGAGCTTTTCTTGTCGGCACAATGCAACGAACAGCAGCATTTCTGGTCAAAGAAGCCATACATTAGCAATATAACACACCCCCAAGATGCCTTATTGCGATAATACAGTGGACACAAAGCCAGGGAATCAACAATTTATTTTACTGACCTGGAAAAATTAGAGTTAACTGTCTTGAAATCTATATACAGGGCAAAAATCAGAAAGCCAATTCTTTATTTTGGTATTTGCTATTATTTCAGAGTAAATTGAGACATTACGGTGTGAATTTCAATTAAAACTGGAAAAAATAAGATGTTCTAAAACGTTTGACTGGTTGTGTATTATGCATTGAACTCTAAAACACATAATCAGATTATTATCATATTAAGTACGTATGTTCCCACATCATGAGACAAAAAAAATGGGTTTAAAGGAATTTTCAGTAAAACACACACTGAAAATCTATATATTGTTTTTGCAAATGGGATCCAACTTAAACTTGACTACTATGGCAACAAATTATAGACATTCTTGTAACTTTATGTTTGGCATCTATCGACGAAGGTCTTTAAATATTGACCAGTAAGTTGCAGTTAGCAGAGGTGTGGTTTTGCACATATAGGCATAGAATTCCTATACGCTTAATTCAGATTATATTTAAACTCTGTACATATACGTTCACAATCATGAGACAACATACTGTGTGCAAGCATATTGAAATGAACCACACAGTGAGTATTTTGACTTATGCAAGCTTATGACCATCACTCTTCTTGAGTTTGAGCCTTGAAATGAGGTAGATAAGTCTATCTCCTCACATGGAATGTATTTTCCATTGGAATCCATTAACTCACCCATTTGGGATTTTGTGTAATTTTGAATACGTTAAAAGCCTCAAATGACCAATTTTCATGTAACTAGATATTTTGTTTTATATATATATCAACATCTCAAAATTTGAATGAACAAAATCTGTATATGAAAAAACAGGGCTGCAATTGACCAACGAATATGTGGAGAGCATAGTTTTGTTGGTATTTGCACACAAATCCTTCCTGTGAAATAATATTATATTTCAGCTCGGTAGGTATGTTTACTATCACGAAATTATAAAATGGAACCAAGCAATTTCCATTCAACCACAAGGTGGCTCTATAGAGTAGGCCACGTTTGCAAGTACACATTGCGGACCCTATGAGTAAAAGTCTGAAAAGAGGTACATATGTTAAACTCACAAAGAAAATGTTTGTCATTGGGAGCCATGAAGTTCACCGTGATGGAATTTTGTTGTTCATATGTGTGTCTCTGTGCAAATTGTGCATTTATGTGCTGCTTACTGTTAAGTGCTGTTTGCTGAAACCTGCTCAATGTTGCTTGTTGCTTTAAATAGTTTTTTCTTTGTCCATTGAGAGGAAATGTCAACTCATCGTAATCCCCACAAAACCTAGCTGTAAAATCTTAAAACAGCTCTTCTCGGACCATTCTATTGTCCCATAATGGAACTTAGATTCTGTCTGTTTCTTTTAGGTTTAGTCTGGCTTTGCATATTGATAACCGTGTTAATGTGTTCAGGTCAAAAAATAAATTTTTCTGTTTAAATTCTCCACCCCTCCTTCTTCCCCCACATGTAAACAAGAGCGCTTGTACAATGCTCACTTTTATTTTTCACAACTTGTCATTGCGTACATTTTTTGTTTCATTGATACTTTTGTCCAGTACTGCCCATTTACAACACTGTTATTGCAAAGCCAAAAACAATGATGCAGTATGACCATGGATTTATGTTCCAGCAGGTGATGATTCCTCAAAAAAACTGAAATACTTTGATCAAAGTCTGCAATTCTGACAAGCATTGTTTATCGAAAACATCCGTTCCCAGTGCAAATTAATGAAAGGAAAAAAATACAACAGCAATTGAATGTAAAGTATCACTCCTAGCAAATCAGAGAAACACTCATATTTCAGTAATAAAGAGAACACTGATAAATACTAAGTCTAAATGAATACTGCTAAATCTAATACAATGATCATTCTTAGTGCAATTTCATTTATACGCCACCTTTATATTTTCTTCTTGTAAGATTATAGCCTACAGCTTTTTCCATAATGCAGCCTATGATACATACAGTCACTTTCTACATTCCAATGGTCATTGATGTATTGCAACCTTGTGAATTCTCACAACTGTAATATTGCACAGTATAGTATTATCAGTTCAAAAGGAAGATTGTCAAGACCTGGGCTGTTTTCCACATGGATATGTCCTCCACAGTCAAAGGAAGTGCAGTGGATTTTCTTCAGATTCTAAGGGACTCACAGAAATCCTGTATTTCCTGAAGAAAATGGGAACCTGTCAGCAGCTGGTTCCAACAAGCGGTGCTCATTTTGTCTTTTTACAAAGATATGAAAATCACTTGAATTGTGTGATATGATATTTTAAGGCGACATGTTGTTTCACAATCCCTATTGCTGTGTCCGTCCAGTTTGATGTCTATTAAAATAATTTGAGCCTGCTCAGATCATTGAGAAAGAGGGTGGGGGGCTCCTTCTCTGCACCCTTGCACCCCTCTCTTACATCATCAGTCCATGTCCGTACCCTCTGGAGTTTGCATACGAGAGATGTGATCCCAATATGGGATTTGACTTGTCTCTGAAACGAATGGAGGCGTCATAGTCCCAGTGCTCTAAAGGCTCTTCATCTGTCTTGAAATCAGACCTTTGCCTTTACCCATAAAATCCATGGAAGGACAGAATGTTTTTCTATAGTAAATCTTCTTACATAAGTCACACAAGTTGAAAAGAGAGATGTGGTAGAAAGCTCGATGGATGGAAGAATAAAGACACAAATAGATGTACATGGGTTTAGTGACACTAGAACATCTCTCTTTCCTCTCTGTTTAGCAAGTCTACATGTGGATATTATCTAAACTCCAGATGAACTTGGGTCTTCCACCTCTTGTTCTAATTTTACTATTATATGCATTATATTATATACAGCCTAGTTGTCATCATAGACAACCTGGTGAATATCAAAGTTACTCTTGCGCACAGGAAAAGCACTGAGTGTTTCAAGAGAAATATATAGATTGTGATAAGAATAAATAGTGATACAAATTGTGCAAAAAAAGCAATGTATGGTGTCTTCATTGTTTTTTCAAATGGAAAGTCTACTGTCAAATATTTCCTAGACCTCTCACATTTAAACATACAGAAGAGAAGTAACACTGTTTCTGTAATCTTATGAATATTATTTTGAAATACAAATATAGTATTTGCCATAAGAATAAAAATATTATTTTTCATACAACCAAATAGGCTAATTTGGGGGAATCAGCTCCACCAGCAGAAACTCTCACACAGACTAAAGTGCTTACAAACTTGGGCCCCATTGGCATGATGCAACTTTGCATATTACTGCTTGCATGATGAAAGAGAATAGTGAAACTTCATAATATCGTTTGAGATCTTGCATTCACTCCTTTTCCTAACAATTAATCCTGAAAATAACAACTGGTCATTTGGTCTTTTATGAATTGAGGTCCCTCAGTCATGCACTCCAAATGTAGCTCAGTCCAGCTTTTGGAGAGAAGCCATTGCTTGTCAGGATGACCCGCGGATCAACCTTTAAAGTAACAGCTGGCAGAGTCCCAACCAGTAAAGCTAAGGAACTTCAGTGAAGGAAGTGTGAATAATTCCCATAGGTTAAACAGTGGTTCTCTGAATAGCCATACAGTGGACACTCTCCAGAGCTGACGGGCGGTTGGATGGAAGGTGGGCCCACAGAGTTCTGAATGACAGGCATCCATCCTTTTTCGTTCCCAAATGGCCGGGTGGGCTCAGGATTTAAGACATGACGACTGGGGATGGAAGATATCTGAGAGCCTTGAGGAATGTCTTGTTTTCTGGCCTGAGGAGACAGCCCAAATGGAAAACAAAACCCCATATTTTATGTTATTTGTACACACAAATTGAGCTGATTATAGGATCATTATTCAACTTTGCACAGATCCATTCGGAGAGAAACAGCACCTGTTTGTCAGGACTAGCCTCGGCCAAGTGACCTGTCGAGCCGTCACTGTTCCTCACATCCAGCGTTGGGGTATCCAGCCTCGGCCTCCTGGCTCTGAAACATGTACTGGAACACAATATCAGATTGGGGGAATTAGACATTCTCGAATTTAACACTGACCTGCACAACATGATTCGTGTTCCCAAGGTGTCACAAGGTAAAATGTTTAAATGTTACCAAGAAATGCCCATTCCTGTCTGACTAAAGAAACAATCATTCATGGCTGACACAGCATCCAACATTTCTTGCGGACTTTGCTGACAGGGATGATTTCATTAAATGTAACTAGACAGGCTGGCACCGTAAACATATTCTACTCACTGATTTCAGGTTGGACTCCATATCAGTAAAGTTCCACTCACTCAATGGCAAGTTGAAATTGAATGGCTGTAGAAACAGAATGGCGGGATATGAGTCTGAGCTGCTGTAATTACTCACTTACTGACACCCATCTAGTGCGTAGGAGCTAGATATTTTCCAATGGGAGCTTTATATCTGTTCCTGCTGTCACATTACGTCCTATGTTTTTGAGGGACAGGCTTGGAGAACTCCATCTGCCCACATTTGGATGGTCCTACTCACATCCATGACAGCAGAGGTGGGCTCCATAGTCTGCTGGTGGGTCCTCAAGAGAAGCTGCAGGTCCTCCAGACTCATGTCCACATTCTCTACAGCATCAGACACCTCCGGCCTGGAACACACATCATTAGACCAGACTGTGGCTGGACTATTCATATTACTACATATTCATGTCATAATATCATACTATTAAACATATTTATGAGCTTGGAAAAACGGCAAAACGTATGCGCGTGCGTGAGTGTGTGTGTACACCTCTCCAGAGCAGGTCTCTTGCTCCTCCTCTCTGCTCCGGAGCCTCTGCCCTCCAGGACGGATTGTACCATGGCTACAGGGAGGACGGGGGGTTCGGAACATACTTCACAGGAGCCCAGTGGGCCTCCCTCAGGCCGACCTCGCACCCCTGGACTCACTGGTTCCTCTTTGATCAGCATCAGACTCTTGTCTCTGTGAAAGGGTCGGAAACACAACCGTCCTACGTCTGATCTCTGATCTAATGCCGGAGCCAACACAGGATTAGGATGTTTCTTTTGCTCTATGACCCTCACCTTGTCTCCTCTGTCTGCATTTGAATGGCCATGTTGCTGGGGTGTGACATGTCAGTAACATCTGATATGATTGGTCCCCCTGTCATTGCGCTATTGGAGCATGAGGCTGTCTCCGTGGATGGCTGTGAAGAAGGAACGGGGTGATAGGTTTGTCCTTAAAGTCATGGAGTTCGATCACATTGATGTAGACGATGAGCCACCAAGATGTATAATCATGTAGGAAACGCCTACATGAATAAGGCAGAGTTGTCCTCACCGACTGGATATAGAAGGGCTCATGGAGGGGCTCCATTTGGTGACTATGGCTGAACTTGGAGGCCGGGGGCGTGTTGGAGCCATCATCCAACATGAGGGGACTGGGAGGAACAGACATCGCCATGAATATACAGAAATCAATCAATTAATCACTAGAAAAACTCTACTCGTATGCAATAAATGACATTCCTTGAAACGAATCATTTACAATGTCTAGGCTGATAGTCATAAAGAGATGTATCTGCTTTTCCTCGCTGGAGAAGAGCCAAAGACAAGAGGAAATTATTAGGGAACACTGTGGTAGTTTGAGAAACAAAACATTTGATCAAACTTTGTGTGAAACAGCCCCTAAAACAACAAAAAAAACATTGCAATTTTGACCACTGAAACCCTCACCTCTTAAACCTGAACCATGTGATCGTGCCCACAGATTCAAGCTATTGGAAAGAGTCTGAACAGATCTGAACAGTGTGCAGTTAATGGTGGTGACCGCAGAGAGACGGTATCAGAAAGGTACGTGCCTTGTCCTTTGATGTGTCCACACGGGCTGACGATGCGTTTCCCATAGAGGGTAGAGGGTCATGCGCCCTGGTTCAGCGGGGTGGTGTGGTTGTGAGTAGATTGGATCGGGGGGTGATTGATTGTGTGTGTGTGTTTGTGTGTGTGTGTGTGTGTGTGTGTGTGTGTGTGTGTGTGTGGGTCGGGGGGGCTTAGGGCACAGTAGGTCTGATTCAGCATTCAGCTCCATTCATCACAGCTGGGATTGTGCAGCGCGTCAGCTGACCACATCCAGCTGAGTTGGCCGTTCCCACTGCTGTGTTTGTCTTCCTCTGGTGTGTTTGTTAGTGTAGTGTGTTAATGACTGGATCTACATACAGGTGTGTATCTGTGTGTTTTTGAGTGCATGTTTTGTCTTAGCCATTGTATGTATTGGTGTGTGTGTGTATATGTGTGTATGCAGTACAAAGCGAGGTAGTGTACTCACAGTTTTCTCTTCATTCCTACAGTGCTGGGGGTGGGTGACTGCATCTGGCTGAATAGGAACTGAATCAGCTATAAAGGAGCAAATAACAGAGAATGATTCGTAACACTGACTGACTCTGCCTTCTATGTGTCTTTTCACTCTCTATGAAACGCACACAAAGGCTTTCATGTGTACAAAGGAACACAGACATTCATTTCTTTTTATAGGTTCTTACCTTATTCATGACTTTCTGTTGCTGGGTGTGGTTTTGTCTAAGTGAGACAACCTCTCTCCACAGCACCTCATTCTGCCTGCAGGTGGAACAAAGTTACCACTTCTCTGTCACATCTCAGATCTGTGTCTGATTCCATTATATGATTGTTTCAGTCCATTCATCCTTTGTGATGAGATGTTATAACTGTTTCAGTCCATTCACCCTGTCTGATGACATGTTATAACTGTTTCAGCCCATTCATCCTGTCTGATGACATGTTATAACTGTTTCAGTCCATTCATCCTGTCTAATTACATGGTATGACTGTTTCAGCCCGTTCACCCTGTCTGATATCATGGTATGGTTGTTTCAGCCCGTTCACCCTGTCTGATATCATGGTATGGATGTTTCAGCCTGTTCACCCTGTCTGATTACATGGTATGGATGTTTCAGCTTGTTCACCGTCTAATTACATGGTATGACTGTTTCAGCCTGTTCACCCTGTCTGATATCATGGTATGGATGTTTCAGCCTGTTCACCCTGTCTGATTACATGGTATGGATGTTTCAGCTTGTTCACCGTCTAATTACATGGTATGGATGTTTCAGCCTGTTCACCCTGTCTGATATCATGGTATGGATGTTTCAGCCTGTTCACCCTCTCTGATTACATGGTATGGATGTTTCAGCCTGTTCACCCTGTCTGATTACATGGTATGGATGTTTCAGCCTGTTCACCCTGTCTGATTACATGGTATGGATGTTTCAGCCTGTTCACCCTGTCTGATTACATGGTATGGATGTTTCAGCCTGTTCACCCTGTCTGATTACATTTAATGGCTACGCAGTGCTCTAATTTCAATCTTTTTACCCTGATGTTTCAAATCGCTCAGCCTTATGTCAGCTACTGATTCCAGATTAGACAGAGACACATGACACGATCACCTGTACAGCTACCTGACACATTCACCTGACTAGCACACCTGACACCATTATAGGGCCCAGAGGTCAGGTGAGCAGCTGAATGTTCTCTTTAACCAGTGGAGACAATAGACCAAACCATTGGAACGTACAATGAGGCCAGGGACAATGCACAAACTACTGAGGACGGACTATGATGTGACGCTGTTAGATATGCTATCGTAATGAATACACACTGAGCCTGTTCAGTGGGCTCCAACAACTACGTTCATAGTATTAAACCAACTACAGTAGTGATTCAAGTATTGACACAGCATGACACACACTATGTTGTTACGATGTGGTGAATTCAGCCCTGTCCTTCTGACTTACTGTTTCATGTCCTGCATCTGACACTCCATGTTCTCTTGTTGGCTGCGCAGCACTTGCACCTCATACAACAGCTTACTCAAGTCCTCCTGTCTTACTTTAGTCTCTTCACTCTTCACGATGGAGACCTGAACACACATACATGGAGACAGAGGCCTTAGTACTATATGTAATCTCGTGGTTTGTTTGTGTTCATGTTTTAGTATCTACAATTGTAAAACAAGAAAAATCATGTAAAGTGGCCATATGGCCAGTCCCCATTTGAAATGAAACTTCATTAGACTTTCAGTACCGTTTAGGGTTAGAATTAGGGTTGGAATAATGTTATTGAGGTTACAAATAGCAATAAAAAATGGCTGGTCCTCACTTTGATAGTAAAACAAACATGTGTGTATGAAGGTGTGTGTGTGTGTGTACACATGTGCATGTGTGTGTGTGTACATATATACATATATACATATACACACACACACACACACACACACACACACACACACACACACACACATACATATATATATATATATTCCCTACAATTCCCTATCTCACCTTCCTCTTAATGTGCTCCAGCAGGTGTTCATGGCCTTGCAAGAAGTACAGGTGCTGAAATTCTGTGTCATCCCTCTCTGGCTTTACCAGGCCACTCTGCTCTATGTTCACCACCTTCCTGAAGCCATCTGTACACCGGACCATGTGTTAGAAAGTTCCACTCCCCCAACACACAAACACAGTGATCTCAATCAATAATATTTTAGCTAATCCAAAACCTAGCTGGACCTTACCCTAAACATCAGCTAAACCTTACATTTTTCTGAAGTCTAAACTAAATCCCAAATCCTTCACGTAACCACCATCTTTCTAATGTAAAGCATTTGAATTGACCTGTGCATGAAATATGCTATACAAATTAACTTACCTTGCCTTGCCTTATACAAACACAAAAACAGTCTTGTTTTCTGTCCTTGTTGGTTCTTAACGGCTTTACTTAAACTTAACCCAAATGCCTAAGCATAACCTTTAACACCTAAACCTATCCATAACTTTAACCTCCCCTGTAAAGTTATGCCCTAAACACCTATTAAACTTTAATGAAGTTTTCCTTCTGTCCTTACAGCGACCTTTGGTCACCACAACTGATTGCACGCACACATTCAACATCACAATCACTCAAGTACATCAACATCATCCCCTGCCTATGCCTCACAAATACACACACCACTCAAATCACCGACAAGCTGAGAGGTTATTGCTCTGTTCTATAGTTTTGAGGAGAGGTACTCACACATGTTGAGCTGACGAACAAAGCTGGCCATGTTGTTATGTTTAAAGTACTTTGGCAGCACCTCCTTGGCAAACCTGCCCTGGTCGAACACATGGAAGCTGGTCCCAGTCTGAGGTGCAGAACCAAAGTAGAGGATTCTATTATCCTTTGATTGTATTACGCCAAGCCAAGTAAAAAACACACCTAGTTCTTTGCTAACAGCTGGCATGTATAGATTTACAGTCATTGTTCCCTATGCAAGTAAGAACAGAACAGGTGCCTTGTTGCAAGTATCAAGGTAATTATTATTATTATAGAAGGAAGTGCATTTTGTTTGTTATTACAAGACAGTGATATAAAATATTTTCTAAGAATTGTGAATGTTCTTGTTTCTATTTGGAAACATTAACTTGATAAGAGTAAAATCTTCATCTTTGTAATGTTACTTTGAAATTTCTTACAATTCTACATTTTAAGAATTCTAAAAGCAATAATGACACATCAAGGAAAGAAACAGTGTATCAGCAAATGCACTGACAGTAGATCCATGCCATGCTTATGGACTTTTAACTCAGTGGTTAACATTCATGCTCTCTCTTTGTTATTGAATGTTACAATTTTTCTCACTTGAGTTCAGGTAGTTAAATTAGCCAAATAACATGTAAATGTAATGTTTAATTCAGTGTCTACTCATATTTTGAGGACACAAAGGGTTTTGGGTATTATAGTAACACATCCAGGCACACAGATGTTTATGGGTGTTATGTACCTGGTCTCCTTCCCTTCTTACACTGGCTGAAAAGTTTAGCAAGACCCTAATCCTACTTTTGGATCAGACCTTGTATCATCTATATCTTGATTTTCCCTTCAGCACTATCTAATACAGCTGGATAACGCTAAGCACCTGTTTTAGGTTAACCAAAGTTTAACATTCAACAAAGCCATGTTTGAGTCAACCCAGGCATCATCACACAATAACCAAATAACATTCAACCATAGAACCCTGAATAATAGACGTTTATTCACACTGTACTTATCTAACCATTACTTATCTTCTCAGTTCTGTCTAGTCATTTCTATAAAACACATTCCAAATGTAACTGTATGAAAGACCTAAAGAGTTTCTGTATCCCACCATTACTGTTAGTGCTTTAGGTACTCACTGCACTCCAGCAGATGAGGTGGTTGGTATCTGGGTCCTCTACCAGGGTCCACAGTTTGGTGAGGAAGGCAGGCACATTACTGGCATAACCTCCATCCACACCAATAGAGCCGGGAGATTCCTGCATGGCTGCGTTACAGTAGGATCAAAAAGTTGTTATTTAGAATGTGTGTGAGTGTGAGTAAATGTGCAAAGGTCCTACTCCATCTCTGAGCTGCTTTGCTTCTAACGCTCTCTCTCACTCTCTCTCTCCCCCGTCTCCCTCTCTCGCTTTCTCTCTCACTCTCTATCACTGGACCACTCATTTGATCATATCAGGTTCAGTCATTCCTGCAAGCCAGCGTCAGCACAAACCTGCCCCTACAGCATCACCAAAGCTCCCTAGCATAACAAAAGGCCGCACTGTGAAACAATACTGACCATCATAAAGCCTAGAATAATACCACACTGTCATGCCAAACAGCACAGCACAGAAGAGCTGGTGAATGTGTGCGGGTATGTTTGTAACATATACTCCAATTAGATTCACTTTTTGGGAACAGGGCCAAGGGAGGCCCTATATCCTGTATATATACTTTGACCCCCCCCAATTACGCTGTATAAATGTCTTAAACTCTTCTAACAACTTCTAATCTATAGAAATAGGGAATAGTGTTCTGGTCTTGTGATGCTAGTTTTGTGTCAAAGGGGTAATTGTTTAGGTTTTCAAAATCTGGTCAGAATTAGGAAAACTCCAATGTAATTTCTGCATTTAGATTGAGAGAATTAACAACTATATTTAAATTTCAGTCATTAACTATGCTTTCGTATTACATACCATATAATATTAATTATATACTGTGTTACAAACTGACACCTGCCGGATCAGCATTGCGTCAAATTAGCCTGTCAGGTTCCGGAACCTTCCAGAAGCAATCAGCAAAGCCCCAACCCTCCATAGGTGCCTGTCATTGGGACCTTATCAGGGTCCATATTTAAGGGATCCCAAGGAGCAGATCAAGGTCAAGACCGTAACAGAACAAGATGCAGTGGGAAAAGCTGAAGCAGCTGGCAAGGATGAAGCCACAGCCTCAGGGGGCAGAAAGATGGCTATTTCAAGCTTTGCCGCCCTTACCCAAACTCTGCCCTAGAGACGAAGGAACTAAGCGGCAGAGTTGAACAACAACTCTGAAGATGAAGGATGAGATGCCACAGGACCCACAACCACCACCAACACCTATTCCTCCCAAAGGATCCATTGCCAGCACCCATTCCCCCCAAATAATCCACCAACACCAACACCCATTCCCCCCAAAGTACCCACCACCAAAAGACCCACCACTGCCACCACCACCCATTCCCCCCAAAGGACCCGATACCACAAACACCCATTCCCCCCAAAGGACCCACCAGCACCAGCAGCCATTCCCTCCAAACTCCACTGGGAGGCAGTCTCAGAGTAGACGCTGCCACCCCAGGAGAGCAATTTATTTTCTGTTCAGGATTTTCCCTCTCCCCCCTCTATTTCTTCCTTTAATAAAATGCCTTAAACATTTGTCCTGTGTCTGTTCCCTGTGTCTGTCCCTGTTACATTACCATTAGTACATTCAATACTTTACAGTATATTTTAGTTACAAGATGAATGAGCCAATTGGATGCTGGGGATAATTTAGTGGTGATGATGCTATTATTGCCAGGCATTTTGTCAGGACGCTGGAGTAAACGTTCCTACTCTTATGTACCAAGGAACATCTAGTGTTCATTAAATCGGATAAAACACTTATTTTCCCATAAAAAATGCTGATGTATTCATCACTTATGTATTTGTGAAACCCCTAACTCTGATCTAGTGTGTCAAGTCTACATCACAATCATTCCCAACTCTTACAATGTTGAATGTATAGATATAGAAGATCATGACAATGGACCGTGTGGAGATGAACAGTGATAGCTATTCGGAGACAATCATTTGTTGAGGGCAAGGCAAGGTGCTGCACATGCACGTGTTGTTCTTCTGATCTCTGTTGGCATGACAACCCTAAACTCAACACATACAAATTCACACTCACTAACTAACCCATCAGACAGATACATGTACATTTACTAACCCAAACAGACCGACAGGTACAATAACTAACCCATACAGACATACACCTGTATACTAACTAACCCATACAGAAATACAACTGTGTAGTAACTAACCCATACAGAAATACAACTGTATACTAACTAACTAACCCATACAGACATACACCTGTATACTAACTAACCCAAACAGACATACACCTGTATACTAACTAACCCAAACAGACATACACCTGTATACTAACTAACCCATACAGACATACACCTCTATACTAACTACCGCAAACAGACAAACACCTGTATACTAACTTACCCATACAGACATACACTTGTATACAAACTAACCCATACAGACATACACTTGTATACTCACCCATATAGACTGACAAATGTACACACTAACCCATATAGACTGACACGTCTACACACCAACCCATATAGACTGACACATCTACACACTAACCGATATACAGTGTCTTGCAAAAGTATTAACCCCTATGGCCTTTTACCTATTTTGTTGCATTACAGCCTGTAGTAAAATGATTTTTTAATCTGAATTGTATGTGATGGATCAGAACACAATAGTCTAAGATGGAGAAGTGAAATGAGAAAAATATATTCATAAAACTATTTTTTAGAAATAAAAAAACGGAAATTGGCATGTGCATATGTATTCCTTTGTTATGAAGCCCATAAAAAGCTCTGGTACAACCAATTACCTTCAGAAGTCACATAATTAGTGAAATTATGTCCACCTGTGTGCAATCTAAGTGTCACATGATCTGTCTGTCTATATAAACCTTTTTTGAAAGGCCGCAGAGGTTAACACTTAAGCAAGAGGCACCACTAACCAAACACTGCCATGAAGACCAAAGAACTCCACAAACAAGTAAGGGACAATGTTGTTGAGAAGTACAAGTCAGGGTTAAGTTATAAAAAATATTCAAATCTTTGATTATCCTCAGGAGCACCATCAAATCTATCATAACCAAATGGAAAGAACATTGCACAACAGCAAACCTCCCAAGAGACGGCCGCCAACCGAAACTCACGGACCGCATGGAGGGCATTAATCAGAGAGACAGCACAGAGACCGAAGGTAACCCTGGAGGAGCTGCAGAGTTCTACAGCAGAGACTGGAGTATCTGTACATAGGATGACAATAAGCCATACGCTCCATGGAGTTGGGCTTTATGGCAGAGTGGCCAGAAGAAAGCCATTACTTTCAGCCAAAAAAAATGCACATTTTGAGTTTGCAAAAAGGCATATGGGAGACTCCCAAAATGTATGGAGGAAGGTGCTCGGGTCTGATGAGTCTAAAATTGAACTTTTCGGCCATCAAAGAAAACGTTATGTCTGGCGCAAACCCAACACATCACATCACCCAAAGAACACCATCCCAGCATCATGCTGTGGGAGGTTTTTCAGTACCCGGGACTGGAAAACTGGTCAGAGTTGAGGGAAAGATGGATGGTGCTAAATACAGGGATATTCATGAGCAAAACCTGTACCACTCTGTGCGTGATTTGAAGTTCATCTTCCAGCAGGACAATGACCCCAAACCCACTGATAAAGCAACACTTGAGTGGTTTAAGGGGAAACATGAAAATGTGTTGGAATGGCCTAGTCAAAGCCCAGACCTCATTCCAATAGAAATACGTGGTCAGACTTAAAGATTGCTGTTCACAAGCACAAACCATCCAACATAAAGGAGCAGGAGCAGTTTTGCAAGGAGGAATGGGCAAAAATCCCAGTAGTAAGATGTGGCAAGCTCATAGAGACTTATCCAAAGCGACTTTAGGTGGGTGTATAGTTATGCACATTTTCTGTTATTTTGTCCTATTTGTTGTTTGCTTCACAATAAAAATAATAACATCTTCAAAGTTGTGGGCATTTTCTGTAAATGTAATGATGCAAATCCTCAAACAATCCATGTTAATTTCAGGTGGTGAGGCAACAAAACACAAAAAAATGCCAAGGGGGGTGAATACTTTTGCAAGGCACTGCAGATAGTTTTGATGTACTTCGTTTTTTTGATGGATTATTCTTCCACATACAGTCCCCTCCAAAAGTATTGAAACGGCAAGGCAAATTCCTTTGTTTTTGTAGGTCACTGAAGACATTTGGGTTTAATATCAAAAGATGAGTATGAGACAAGAGTTCAGAATTTCAGCTTTAATTTCCTGGTATTCACATCCAGATTTGTTAAACAACTTAGGACATATCACCATTTGTATTAGGCCACAGCATTTTTAGGTGAGCAAAAATAAGGGAACAAGTAATCTTAAAGTAAATAACATTTAATATTTGGTGACATTACCCTTGCTTGCAATAACTGCCTCAAGCCTGCGACCCATCGACATCACCAAACTGTTGCATTCTTCATTTGTGATGCTATTCCAGGCTTTTACCGCAGCTTCTTTCAGTTCTTTTTTCTTTCAGGGTGTGTCTCCCTTCAGTCTCCTCTTAAGGAGGTGATATGCATGCTCTATTAAGTTAAGGTCAGGTGATTGACTTGGCCAGTCTAAAAGCTTGGCAGTATGCTTTGGGTCATTGTCCTGCTACATGATTAACTTCCTCCCGATTAGTTTCAATGCATTTCTCCGTAAATTGGCAGACAAAATGTTTCTATACACTTCTGAATTCATTGTGCTGCAACCATCATCCGTTACATCATCAATATATATTAATGAGCCTGTTCCACCCTGCACTGTGGAGGTCGTTGGTGATGTCACCGACTGATGTTTTGGGGGTTTTCTTCACAGCCTGCACAATATTACTGTCATCAATTACTGTTGTTTTTCTGGCCGACTGGTTTGACGTCTGTTGCTCAGTACACCAGTAGTTTCTTTCTATTTCAGGACATTCCAAATTGTTGTGCTTGCTATGCCCAATGTTTGTCCAATGGCTCTGGAAGATTTTCCTTATTTTCTCAGCTTGATAATGGCTTGCTTTTCTCCCATAGACAGCTCTCTGGTCTTCATGTTGGTTGATCCTCTCTTTAACAAGATATGCAGTCTTTATAGGTTTAAACCAAGGATGGAAACTTAGATTAGTCATGCAGAGCTATTTAATGTTTGAACAATCAACATAATAGGCAACACCTGGGCAACAAAAAACATCTGTCAGTCACACGTTCCAATTGTTTGGCTCACTTGAAAAATGGGTGGGTTCAAACAAAGGGTGGTACAGTGGGGAGAACAAGTATTTGATACAATGCTGATTTTGCAGGGTTTCCTACTTACAAAGCATGTAGAGGTCTGTAAATTTTATCATAGGTAAATTTCAACTGTGACAGACAGAATCTAAAACAAAAATCCAGAAAATCTGGATTGTATGATTTTTAAATAATTAATTTGCATTTTATTGCATGACATAAGTATTTGATACATCAGAGAAGTAGAGCTTAAAATTTGGTACAGAAACCTTTGTTTGCAATTACAGAGATCATATGTTTCCTGTGGTTCTTGACCAGGTTTGCACCTACAGCAACAAGGATTTTGGCCCACTCCTCCATACAGACCTTCTCCAGATCCTTCAGGTTTCGGAGCTGTTGCTGGGCAATACGGACTTTCAGCTCCCTTCAAAGATGTTCTACTGGACTCAGGTCTGGAGACTGGCTAGGCCACTCCAGGACCTCGAGATGCTTCTTACTGAGCCACTCCTTAGTTGCCCTGGCTGTGTGTTTCGGGTCGTTGTCATGCTGGAAGACCCAGTCACGACCCATCTTCAATTCTCTTACTGAGGGAAGGAGGTTGTTGGCTAAGATCTCGTGATACATGGCCCCATCCATCCTCCCCTCAATACGGTGCAGTCGTTCTGTACCCTTTGCAGAAAAGCAGCCCCAAAGAATGATGTTTCCACCTCCATGCTTCACGATTGGGATGGTGTTTGTGGGGTTGTACTCCTCCTTCTTCCTCCAAACACGGCGAGTGGAGTTAAGGCCAAAAAGCTACATTTTTGTCAGACCACATGACCTTCTCCCATTCCTCCTCTGGATCATCCAGATGGTCATTGGCAAACTTCAGACGGACCTGGACATGCGCAGGCTTGAGCAGGGGGACCTTGCATGCGCTCCAGGATTTTAATCCATGACGGTGTAATGTGTTTCTAATGGTTTTCCTTGAGACTGGTTCAAGCTCTCTTCAGGTCATTGACCAGGTCCTGCCGTGTAGTTCTGGGCTGATCCCCCACCTTCCTCATGATCATTGATGCCCCATTAGGTGAGATCTTGCATGGAGCCCCAGACTGAGGGAGATAGACCATCATCTTGAACTTCTTCCATTTTTTAATAATTGTGCCAACAGTTGTTGCCTTCTCACCAAGCTGCTTGCCTATTGTCCTGTAGCCCATCTCAGCCTTGTGCAGGTCTACAATTGTATCCCTGATGTCCTTACACAGCTCTCTTGCCTTGGCCATTGTGGAGCAATTGGAGTCTGTTTGATTGAGTGTGTGGGACAGGTGTCTTTTAGACAGGTAACGAGTTCAAACAGTTGCAGTTAATACAGGTAATGAGTAGAGAACAGGAGGGCTTCTTAAAAAAAAAAAGGTCTGTGAGAGCTGGAATTCTTACAGGTTGGTAGGTGATCAAATACTTATGTCATGCAATAAAATGCTAATTAATTATAAAAAAAATCATACAATGTGATTATCTGGATTCTGTCTCTCATGGTTGAAGTGTACCCATGGTAAAAATAACAGACCTCTACATGCTTTGTAAGTAGGAAAACTTGCAAAATCAGCAGTGTATCAAATACTTGTTCTCCCCACTGTCTGTCCTGAGTTTTTTAACACATCTAGATGTGAAATGTATTCAGTGAACGACAAAAAAAAATGAATCTGCCTTACCGTTCCAATACTTTTGGAGGGGACTGAATACATTTGTAATAGCAAGGTTGTCCTGCTGACTTTCAGCAATTTGTTTAAAGTGGCAATGTGCATGATTGTACTGTACTACCAGCATAAAAATAAGTGAAAATTACCAGAAGACAACTGCAGGTAATGTTTTAAGTTGTTTCAAATAATCTGTATCTAGAAAATGTATCTGAGTGACTGAAAAAATTCACCATTTAAACGTGATCAGTTTATGATTACTTGTATCCTCTTTATATCTGCTTTAGACACTTTAGGACTAGGTAGTACTATACTGTTCTTGTTTGGTAAAGGAAGTCGAGGAGGAGATAAGTTGAGTTATTGTTTAGAAGCAGGATTCTACAATTCCCCTTTAATAATTTCAAAAGAAATTAGCATTAGTCTTTGCTAATAGTGTTAACATTTAAATAGCAATAATAGATAGTGAGTGGTTATCAAAACTCTTTCCAAACTTACTGAAGGAATATATAGTATTTCACTCCCCTCAGTCCTACCATCTAAGAATTATGGAAGATGCAGTTTGATTTGTCTTCTTATGCATTTTGATGCCACCTAGTGATTAGAATTAAATGACATGCAGAACCACAATCCTAGTCAGCCAGTTCATAGTTACCCGGCAAATGAAAGAACAGGCCACTAATGTCATCGCGAAGTGTCTAATATCCACTCTCATTTGAATGTGATTTTCAACATTTCCTAGAGGAATAATACAGTCTCCAACAACTAGCCAGGTTCAGAGGTGCTCTCCAACAATTCCCCTCTGCCCTGGAGAATGAAATATGAGCCGCGCTGGCATACTTAATTCTCAGAATGCATTGTGCTCAGGGTCAAATGCTAATTTATTAAGCTGCACTAGTCCCTCAAAAGCTTATTTGGTTAATAGCAATATGCAGCAGACATTTGCTTAACAGAGTAACGTGGTCAGCTTTACAGTATACTAAATACGTAAGAGACTTCAAGGTCAGAAAGCCTTTTTGGGTTAGTGAAGAGATTCTTTAGGCAGATCCAGTTGATGTAATGGATGCTATTATATTTCTCTTCTGCCAGAGTATTTCCAAAACGGTTTGATCTAAAGCCTCTCTTTCCTTTCCATACTGTAAAGGAAGGCAATTCCTTGGCCTGGACAAGTGTCATACCTGTTTCAAAGTGGTGATTCTCAAAATGTTCCAAAGAATTTGACAGTTAATTCACTTCGATGAGACCTAGCGATTCATATCTTCTTCCAGCGCTGCCAAGTAAGAAGTTACATAAATACATTGCCGGAATCTGTGTTGCTGCAGTTTGTTTGAGGTCAACGTTCTGTTCATCAGGGCTCTGCTTCATTTCCCGACCAATGATGACCGGGACTACTATTTTATTTAAAGTTAATTACAAGTTTTTTAGAGCCATCTGTAGGGAACCTGATATGGATTTAATAATAAAGTAAAGTTCTGGGAGTTCATTTCAACACCCTAAAGTGCTCCATTAACGTTGTGCTGTAAGAGTAATGTGATGCAATCCCTACAATGTCATTAGTGCAGTCCTCCCCAAAGCAATCTATTGCTATGCAATCCAAGTGCTGGGCATCTGTCCCAACTCTCTGAGATGCTCTTGAGTAGTAGGCAACCGAACCATTTCCATCCATTCATTTGAAAATCTTTTTCTACACATGGAACAACAGATCTTTAAAAACCTACAGAAAACTAAAGAATCTGTGAAGTAGAGGGTGTGAAACAGTGGGGCAGGTGAGGATTAAACCAACAGATTCATTGTTGCAAGGAATTTTTGAAATCTGGATATCTCTGTCTCTGATATATCTTTTACAAGAAACCGATCTGAATATTGATTCCCATATCAGGTATTTTGTTTGTAGCTAACTTTTGCTGATAGTGTTGATAATTATGTATTTTTTTTTCTACTCTTGTTGTGTCCTACTGCACTTGACTAATTTGCACCATATACTCTGAGTGGGTCTGTTTTTCTAGTTGCATGTGTACTTCTGTGAACCTCTACACATAGGGAGACATTCGGTCTCATGATGCAATGTATATATTTATCCTAAACACACAACATACTTAATTTCTATTATATATATATATATATATATATATATATATATATATATATATATATATATATATATATATATATATATATATAGTAAACCCGTCCCATTGCTCCCATTCAAGATCTCTCCAGAAAAATGCACATAAAATGGGAGTGAAATTATACTTTTTTTGATGTGATGGAGGAACTTGAAGCAAAGTTCTGCAAAGATAATGTCATTAAATGGTTTGCCCTATAATTGCATTTCTCTACATAAGCAACTGAACTTCTAGTCATTTACCTGATAACAAAAAATACCCATAATAATAAAGCACCTTTATATATGATGGTGGGGAGTCTCAGACCTTTCTATTAAATCGTTCTTGTGATGTTTTGTCTTGACAATGCTTCTGCGTCAGTCTGATGAAATCTCTTTATAATCATAATCTTGTTATGCATACAGTGCCCTTCACTTACCTTGATAATACCTTTGCGCAATGTTGAGATCTGGGGAGTCATAAGATACAGGATCTGTAGGAATTAGGAGGCTTTGCCTTCTTTCATTTGCTTAGGGAAACTCTTTCAGAGAATAAATGGTTTCAGATATTTGAGAACAGAGATTATGTTACAGAACATTTTCTGGCACTTGTAAACACTAGACCTTTTGTTTTTGATGGGTGCTTCAAAATATGTTGTTGTCATTTTGCCCATTTTAATCTGTCAAGCCACCCTCAACAGAGGCCATCAAGGAAAAGGTACTCGGCCAAGAAATGTCTATATATTCTGTGAGGAGAGCTTGGTCTGTAATCATACGACATGTGGCTTTTACAGTTTACAGATTTACCCATACTACACTATTCAAAAGCTACGTTACACAGGATCTTCGTTGATACCTCTTCATTGTGCAACAAATGTCAAACTGCAGGGGGCATACTTTTCCACTGCTTTCCCCTGAGCTCTAGCTGGTTTGGAATCCCGGACCCTCAGTTGATTATCCTAAAAGTATTACTCAAGCCACAACAACAGCTCATTTCTATTGTGTTGTAACACAGCAATTTCAAAAGAATGTATCTGGGTGTTTAAAAAAAAAGTGCTTTCATGAACAAAATTGTGACTCAGCAAATTTGTAGAACTTCAAATTTAGGAATAATTTGCTGTACGCTGAGTGACAATTCGACCAAATTAAATACATTCTGTCACCCTCTCCACTCCCATTTTGATCATTCAGGATGCAGATGTGTCACATTGCAGATTATAACCTTAATTGTCTTATTCTCTTGGAGCTATTAATTTATGTCGGTCCTTTCATCTGATCAGTAGAAGAGTGGGAGGGGTCAGACAATGTTGATCAAGCAATTGAGGGGGCATCATTATCAGTTCGACCTATAATCAAAGTAAAACAAACACTTATTAGTTAGCAAGAGTCCAGTTTTTTTGTAGATGTGTAATAATATGTAATCATGTATTTATATCCCCCACATAGTGTTTGTTATTGTCATAGTGTCCGGTGTAGGAGGACAGAAGAGCAGAGGCAGAACGGCTGTTTTGGAAATAATCCATACTGGTTTTAATGAAGAATGAACAAAAGAAACAAACTTACAAACTGAGAGTAGACACTAGGACTGGGTGAGATAGCCTACGGCAGGGGTGTCAAACCGGTTCCATGGAGGGCCGAGTGTCTGCGACTTTTCGCTCTCACCTTGTACTTGATTGATTAATTAGGTAACTCATTGGTTAGTTTCTACCCTCACCTGGTTGTTAAGGTGTGAACTGGGAACACATTTAAAGGAAAAACCGAAAACCGGCAGACACTCGGCCCTCCGTGGAACCGGTTTGACA